>QEOT01006864.1:39735-60127 GCA_003123785.1 Pterocarya stenoptera
TTTCCTTAGATAAAGGTGCATCCCTACACATGTGATAAGATGGTAATCAGAATCTAAAATCTCGTTACACCAACACTGTCATCTTATAGCTTCAGGTTTCAGGAAAGAATGTTGAAAACGAAAAGCTATTGTAAAGGAAGGTGAGAGGCAAGAGGAAATGCATACTTGAAAACAGATTATTTTCCACACTACCCCGCGCCATATACTCATATATAAGTACCCGATGCTCATCTTCACAGCAATATCCAATCAATTTAACCAAATTTGGATGAGAAAGCTGCCCCAAAAATATGACTTCGGCCTAGAAATCCATAAGGAACTTATTCAATCTGGTATTAAGTTGCAGAGTTCTAAAAGAAAGGAATGGTAGATACATATAGACCCATAAGTTTGAAAGTACGGAACAATTAAAAAATGTCGAAGATTACCAGCCATTCTCTGTGACCTTGATAGCTGTTATCACCATCATGAACCTTAACAGCTACAGGAAGTGGAGGAAGCCCTTCCCTTATATCCTCAGAAATAAACCCTTTATAAACACTTCCAAACCCTCCTCCCCCCAGCACTCGGTCTTGCCTAAAATTTCCAGTGATTATCTTCAGCTCATTGAAGGTGAAGGCAATCAATGGATTCGCTGCTGAATCACGGCGCAAATCTTCTACTTCTTTAGGGTTCGATGGTAATTTACTATCATCGTTCCTCTGTTTCACCAATTGGGCCTGGTCTGTTGGAGACTCCAAACAGCAAGATGAAAGCATTATATCGCAGCATTAAATCGCATATCCAGGTACGAAATCCATTGTTATTCTACTTTCATGACAGAACCATACTAATATAAAGAAGAAAACAAAGAATCAATCTAAAGAAGAGACAAGTTGTCACTTCACCATAGCAGTATTCTGGGTGAGGTATTTGCAGGTAATTTAAGCTTTTAGGAACTATATTTAATATCCTACATTCAAGGAGATAACTTCAGAACCAGGAGTGAAGGAACAAAAAAACATTTTAGGATTGATTAAAAAAAGAAAAAAAACATTTTAGGAGACACTTTCTTCGATAAAATAATTGTAACTCATTAGAATTTGAATTAATCTTTGCATCATCTTACATACCACATACCAAATTTTTTTTATTTTTTTTATTTATTTCTCTTATTAAATGTGTATTATATGGATGATGAATAAAAAAATATAAATATTTCAAGAAGAGTAAAATAAAAAAAAATTGAAAAAAAAAATAAAAAATAATTTAATGTGTGGTGTGTAGGATGATGTATAGCAATACTCTTAAAATTTTAGTGATAATACAAACATTGGAGTAGGTGAGCTACAGTAAATGTATACACTTTTTTTCCTTGGAATAAGAGAATGTATCCACTTACCACACAAGAAAACGAAAATATATACCTTTTGTTAGGTGGTGAAAACAAGAAGGGAAAGAGTATATCATCATCATCATCATTTATTTTGTGGCCTTCATTCTAATTGCCAATAGATCACATATATTGATTTAGAATACGGTCTTTGACAAGAAATCTTACTAAATTCCAAAGAACTTACTAATCATGGCACAAGTAAAAATAGATGACAAACAGAAGCGAAAAGGCGAAAACAGAGCATGAGCAGAAGATTGAAGGTTGTTAATATGTAACCTTCAATCCCAAATTTCAAGAGAGAATACAGATCAGGAAAATAAAAATATACATATATCATTAACCACCGAAAATACTCAGAGACAGAACAAAAACAAACAGAGGAAACCTCTCTCTAGAGGCAACTAGTTTCATTGTAACATAAAGGAAAAATAAATCAAACGAATCCAACCAGTATAAATCATAGCTTTGTCAAAAGCCAACCTGACTTTGCATTGGTTGAGACCCTGTAAATTGAGGTTTCCCACCTACACCAGCAATTCCCCATCACACACCAAACAGAGACCAGCTCCAGACTCACTTCCTCACCAGCCACCCATCACCAAAAGCGAAGTTATTTCACGTTCTAGAGAGAAGAATCAGACCGAAACTAGAAAAATACACAGAGAAAACACTTTGAGGAGGCAATGTTTTACGAGATGGGTTTTCTGTAATTGAGAAACGTCGTCGGTTAGAGTTGTTTGTGGGTACAATTGTTGATAAAAACTGGAAAGTGCAAAAGAGGAATTCTTGAAGGTAATGATGGAGGAGAGTGTCTTGGTGGGGGCTGGTTCTTGGCAATGGCAGAAATGGGCCCACAATCGTGTTGTGTTGTAGGTTCATAATATGCCTTGGTCCGCTTTCTTCTTAGTGCGCACACAAGGTGTATTCTAATCCCCACAAATCTTTTTCCATCACTCTCCAACGTAATCTCCATCTTCTCCCTAGCCTGTGCCCACCTTTCTTTCCATCTTCTTTTCTTCTTTTATAATCTTCCATTTGCGGGAAACTTGGCAACTACTTAACCTGCCGATTGGCGTTATTTTTTTAGGATAAAAAATGTGTAAATAGCCACATCTGGCCTATAACAGTATACAATATTAATTTTTCTTACTAATTAAACCTTGATATACCAGTAATAGAAAAAAGATGTCCTTATAAATTTGCAAATATAATTCTTATCTTTATATATTTTTTCAATATTTTTTCAACAAACAATATATGCATATATAAATATTATATATACACACAACTACTTCTACTTGGCCATAAGTAATGTGTGTGTGATATTGCCCTCGACTCGAGGCCGTTAATTGAGGGATTTGTATGTGCCAATAATTATGGGCGTACCTACCAATGTATTGAATTTTGTACCGTTGAAATATTTTATTTCTGTAGTGTAGCTGGTACAAAAAATAGTATAATTTCGTACCAGTCACAATTTCAGCCCGTATCGGCTGATATTTCAACCTATATATTTTTTTCAAACTGCAAGTTTATTTTTTGACATTCTAATTCAGACCAAACTATTTATAATTTATATATATTTATATATAATTTATTCATATATAGACTATTATTTTAGAATATAATTTATTTATATATAGACTATTTTGAAACGAAACCGGTATAGAAATATTTCGTTTCAATGTCTCAACCGAAATGGTCATCGGTACGGTCTTCAAAACATTGTGATATGAACCCGTAGGAATGAAATTCCTTGAACCCACAATCAAATTGAAAACTCACTCAAGAAAGTCAAAATCAAATCAATGGATGAAGAATCTAGACCCATTGAAAACTCGTTTAAAAAACATAGACTATATTAAAATTTAAACCCGTTGAAGAACCTGTCTCAAGAACCCAAATTAAAATGGTACGGTCTTCAAAACATTGTGATATGAACCCGCAGGAATGAAATTCCTTAAACCCACAATCAAATTGAAACTCACCCAAGAAAGTCAAAATCAAATCAATGGATGAAGAATCTAGACCCATTGAAAACCCGTTTCAAGAACATAGATTATATTAAAATTTAGACCCGTTGAAGAACCTGTCTCAAGAACCCAGATTACAAGGAGGAACTCCACAAAGGTTGTGATTTGCCTTTGATAAATTCAAAAGTTCAATCAAGAACAAGAAGAGTAAACTCAACTCACAAATAAATTCAATATTGTCTCATCTTAAAATGAGGCTACAAAGAGTGTTTAAACCAAAACTTAATTGAAACCCTAACCCAAAATAAACCACTTAGTTCCAAAAGTACCCTCAGATGAACAGTGTTGCGGCTACAGTCCGTGCTGCAGTGCTTTCTACAGTACCACTCTTTAAACCCCAGTTTCTAACATGTAACTTTCCAAATAAGCCATTTGGCCAAAATACAAGACCTTCCCAAAAACCATAATTCATAAGAAATAAGATATATATGGGCCAAGTATCCTTAAGTCTATTTATTTTAAACTAATAAAATAAATCATTTAACCAAATTGAAAGCCTTCAATAACAATAGGTCATATCTCTAAGTCATGTCTTCCACAGCTTGAATCAAGTGGATCAATACTGGTTCTTCTTCTTTCAAGCACATCTTGAGTATTGGGCTCTTGCCAGCTTCATCTCAAGTGGATTGCATCAATCCTTGTATTGCTTCCTTGATCTTCTTGGCTTTTGATCTTGTAATTAGCTCATCTGGAACCATGCAAGGATATTGCATGGTTGTAGCATGGTAATTTCTAAATGACTTACTAGTTTGACATCACATGTGTAAGGGGATTTTTCTCCCAAGAAAGGCCCACCAAGCTTTGGCCTAGAACCTGGTCCAAAAGGTCCCTTATCCGTGAAGGGGACAGAACATTTACTAGGAAGGGATTCTGAATAGTCGACAAGATAAATCAGCCTAACATTCTGTGGTTGCCTTCAGAACTCAGGGATCTGCACAGAACGCAACAAGAAACCCAAAGGGCCCTCGATCCATTGGCATCAGGACATTTACGACTCATATAAACCAGATCATAATTCAGGGGATCACGCCACATTAATGGCACAACTGCTAAGTTACACGCCACATTTTTTAAGTAGATGCAAAGTTACGTCGCATTAAAGGAGGTCTAATAGCAGATACAAAAAAAGAAGGCATGAATTTTGTAGAGAAAAAGACTATTTGCACATTCCTCCATAAAATATATAGCCAGGTCTAGGTACCAACAAGTTCTTTAATTTCTAGACTCCCTTACTTATTTGCTATAATCCAAGAATATTTACTAACTTTGATATTGGAGGTTACCCGGCCTCTAGGTCGCCCTTTTAAAGCCACAGTCTTTTCTATCATTTCCAGGCCCATTTTCAAAGATTTAAGCTGTCGGAACTTGATCCAAAGGTGGGCGAAATACGACGTTAACAACCTGCATTATGCATAACATGTAACATGGGCTTGTTTACTCATATTTTATCGTTATTTCCTTTCAGTAAATATTTACTAATATCAATGTATGCTAGGTGGAGGTTGTTGCTGGAAAGTGGAAAGTTTGATCCATCTGTAGTTGAAGCCTCACGCGGGGCTACGCATCGCATGTGTGCATGCAGGCTACGACACTAAATGGGTTTAGATCTGGAGGCCGGCTGAGCATTTAGTTTTCACGCAAGTATTTTGGCCTCCAAACTATGGGCAAGAAATTGTCGACTTAAATATGCTTGCTTTTCAGTGATCAGTGCAATGTCTTGAGTATGATATCATGCCATCCTTTGTAGTATCCTCATCCAAATCTATTGATTGTTGGAGGTGAAGGTAATTAAGGCTACTGTTTAATTTATTATAAATGCTTAATTGCAACTTAATTCTTACATTTGGTCTTGCATAGTTGTTGCCCGAAGCATAAGAACATTAATGAAGACTGTAAACAGCTTCTAACACTCCACTCTCCACAATTAATAATAAAGTCACTTTTAAACATTTTTGAAAGCCATAATACTACTACTAAACTTGTTTAAACTATTTTTTCTTAAATAAGCGTTAGATACAAATATTCTCAAAAATTAAATCATCTTTATTAAAAATATTGAAATCATAAAAGAAAGTGCACGGAAGTATGTATTAAAATTTCTCAAAATCTATGCCATAACTTAAAATTTCTGTACACGATCTAGGCCACTATTACGCCTCCCTAAACTAGGTCTCATTCTACAGCTCTACTTTCATAAATATTCTAACTTGGGATAGTTTAAAAACAAAAACAAAAATTAAAATTAAAATGAGTCAATGACTCAGTAAGACACCCATAATAATGTAAACATACTTAATATAAGATTTTTCATAAAATATTTCATGCTGAGAACTTAAAATCATAATGATTCATACGTATGCTCATGCCATGCATGATTTGTCTTTAAATTATCTGACTTATCATATTTATCTTGCTGGACCACACACTTAATATTGTGTTAACCTTGTGTATAAGGTTGTGTATCGACCCCACATCCTACGGCTGCAAGGGGAGCTGCTAATAGTATTCTAGCATGCTCTGGTAGGCTACGCTTAGGTCTATGGCTTGCACGTCCACCCATAAATCGTATTAGTACCATGCATCTGAATAAACATCTGATTAATTGTTATGATATTATCTTACACTTGAACTTAAGATAACTTATGTATCTTATGCAACACGAGATGCATAATATATACATAACTATAACATGCAGAATGAAACATGATGAACAACGTGCTTACAAATATGATGACATGCGTGGTACGTAAACACTGACTTCCAAAGAACTAGTTTTAATAACAATATATATAACTAAATAACATGTGATAATTTTAATTTATGATCAAACTACTTATATTTTAGTGTTGCTTTCTAAATTTTCAGCATGGAGTTGATCACGTGAATTAGAAGGAGAGAGAAAATGTAAGGGATGTTGTAAGATGAATGAGGCAGTCGATTATTGACGTGGTGAACATGGAACATGCACGGTGTTGGACTGGGTATCTTGTGTTCAATCGCTACACTTATCAAGATTTATGGTTTTTTTTTTCAAATAACACATGGAAAAGAGATATTTATAGATATATTTAGGAGATGGTGCCGATGAGTTTGAGTTGGACTCGGTTAATACATGTAATGACACGAATATGCTAAACACTCACTCGCAATCATCTAAGAAGGGAGTTTAAATTTAAAAATATGATCTAGTAATTCATTCAATGTATGATTTGTAATGACTGAGACTACGTAAAAGACTTCAATCGGTGATATTTTAAATTGAAATAAATTTATAATGGTCGATCTTGAAATTCTAAAAGGAGTTTAACTCCTTCAACCTAGCTATTGAGCCTAATTAAAACTCTTAATCAACTTTAATAATTTATCGCTCATAGGCTAATCCAATATGACCCATTAAATATAATTTAGGCCCAATAAGAATTATCAATAATCCAACCTTAAAATTATTGATTCGGGTCGTTACACAGCTGGCACCTAGTGTTCATTACCTCGTGTCAAGTCTTATACATGATATTTAACAAAAATATCCCTCCGCACCAAATAGATTGGGGAAGAAAATGAAGAACAAAGAAGGGAAGGGCAGGCCTAGTTAAACTGATCACCACACATTTTAACTAGTAAGACAATTTTTTTTTTTTTTTTACATGTAAACATGTGATTTGTTTGGGTGGTCATTTCTTAAAATTGGTCAGGTCGAATACAAGCATCTGCTTAATTATTTTTTATGTTTTATTTATAAATTTTAAAAAAATTATAATAATTAGATAATAATTAAATAATTAAAAATAAATAATATTCAAACGTTGAGATGAGATATCAGTAAAATTAAACAAGACCATGCCAAATCATTATCAAATCCAGTGACCAGGCCGCCGCGAAAATTAATCAGCCTCTAGAAACCAACAAGTATTTGTTGATAAACTTGTAACTTATGTCAGCAATATGATAATCTGCAATAAGTAAAAAGTGAAATGTTTATCACCAACAGATACTCGGGTGAGTTCGATATATAAAACATTTCATATCAATTTATCATTATAATTTTTTAAAATTTTTATATAAAAATATAATTAATAATTTTTTATTTTTAAATTTTTAAATAAAAATAATATTTTATTTATTTTTTAATAAAATATATTTTTTCATTTCATTTAAATTATGTATCAAACCTGTCCTCAAAGTCAAAGTCTTAATTAATGAGTAATCGGTACTTCCAATATCGGTGAAAACAATGGGGACACAGTTCAGTGATGGACGACAATATAATTATACAGCATTTCTGACAGTATTCTGCAAAAATGTTATGAATTCAAGATTTGCCTTTTTGATCAAAGCATGCCTTAGCTAGCTAGCCAGAGTAAGGGCTATGTGAGTGTGTGTATATATATATATATATATATATATATATGTTGGTCCACACGTCAGTGACGTACGTATATGGCTCATGTATACGTAAAAAGATTAAGGCCCCGTTTGTTTACACAAAACTCATATCTCATTTCATCTCATCTCATCTCAATCATTACAATTTTTTCAAATCCCCATACAAAAATATAATAAACAATTCAACTTTTTCAAATTTCAACATAAAAATAATACTAAAAAATATATTTTATTAATATTTTATTCAACTACTATTCAAAACATCTCATCTCATCTCATCTCATCTGTGTATCCAAGCGGGGCCTAAATCTCTTTTAGATTTAAAAAGAATTAAGATAAATTAAAATAATTTAGATAAATTAAATAAAATATTATTAAAATATTATTTTTAATATTAATAATATTTTGAGATTTGAAAAATATTGAATTACTTATTATATTTTATATAAAAATTTAAAAAAAAATAATAATAATAAGATGAGATGAGTTGAAGTAAATTTCGAATCTAAATAATATAAATTAAAAACATATATATTGGAAAGATATTTAGCTATATATATGTCCCACCTTATGGCCGGGCTCGAGATTGTCATTCTTCTAAAAGGCATGACTAGAGCAAGCCGGGATATATTGTTCTAACTTGTAAAGAGAATGGAAATGTCTTAGTGATGAATGGTCCGGTGGGTCCAAATTCAAGCATATGCGATATATTCTGATCTCCTCCTTGTCTTTTTTTTTTTTTAGTACAAAACCCTGGAGATCATGAGCACGTACAGATTGAAATGGCTGAACTCATGACCACCACCTGTTCATTCTAGAACCCGGGCCTAACGATCGAGCTGGCCGGCCACATCCACCCTCATGTTAATTTTAATTTTGATAATAATGGCTAATAATTTTTATAATTAGCTAGCTGAACATGATGACGATGGCCAGACACCATACATACATATATCCTAGAAATTAATTAAGATATGTAGAAAGGTAATTGGATGATGATGATGATGATGATGTGAAGGTTAAGATGATCAGGACGTGCCAGCTCCCTCCATCAGACGACTTTAATTAGTCCTTAATTATAAACCTCTGATCTGATTACGCAACAACAAATATTTGACTCATAATTTGTAGGTTTGCAGCTCATGAGCTGATGATCAGTACTGTCTCGCCTTTTATGTCGTCCCATTTTCTGACAAATCAACCATTCATCTTCGATCTACCACTCCAAGTTTTTAGAATCATAACAGATCGATCTCTGTTGGGAAAATTTCTGTCCTCCTGCAACTCAATCAAACTTGGAACTTTTGTGCTCGATCTATGGACATAAATGTGATTAAAAAAAAGTGGGATAAAATTCAAATGGCTTCATCGAAAGGTTCAAGGTTAGACTAGCAGCAAAGGATTTTCAGCAGAAGTATAGCTAATTGGATTACATAGACACATTCAGTCCAGTCATACAATCAACTACAATCTGAGTTATTCTTGCTATAGCAGTCCACTTTGACTGGCCCTTGAGGCAACTTGACGTCTCCAGTCTATTTTTGTATGGACATGATCTGAATGAAGAAAAGTATATGGAGCGGCCAGATGGGTTTATTGATCTTATCTATCCCAATCATTTTTGCAAACTAAATAAGGTCCTCTGTGTCCCCAAGCAGACATCCCGGCCGGCATGGTTTCACAGATTTTCACCAGCTTTGGTTCACTTTGGGATTTAAAATTCAAGCCTGATTTCTTTTTATTGAGTTTCCCATCTATATATGAATGAATGTTTACTAAATTTTGCAACAATATTTTCAATGTAGAACATAAAAGCCAGAAGCTTGTCAATTTTAAATGAACCATTACCAAAAGTTTTAAGGAAAACTATTAGGCCCCGCTTGGATACACAGATGAGATGAGATGAGATGAGATGTTTTGAATAGTAGTTGAATAAAATATTAATAGAATATATTTTTTAATATTATTTTTATGTTAAAATTTGAAAAAATTGAATTGTTTATTATATTTTTATATGGGGATTTGAAAAAGTTGTAATGATTGAGATGAGATGAGATGAGATGAAATAGGAGTTTTGTGTAAACAAACGGGGCCTTAACCTTACAAAGTCAACAAATCAAATATAGGCTCAACAATATAGGAGTAATAACTTATCAAGATCCATTGATTCATTGAGTTATGAGAAAAGAAAAATCTTCATCAAGAAAAATAAAACCTTTTAAAATACCCAACAATGAGTGAAGTAGGAAAAAAAAAAAGAGGAGAAAAATGCTAAAATTTTAATATACCCAAGTAGATTTGATCAATTTTTTAAAATTTTAATGTACCCAAATTAAAAAAAGAAGAAAAGAAAATAGGTTGCAAGTTAAAACACTAGAATTTTAATAAACCCCTTTAATTCCGTCTTCCGGATGCAAATTCACATGTTTCGATTGATCCCAAAAGCAGAAATCCTTTTTTAAACCCTCCACTTGCATACACCATTCCCTCGTTAACCCCGAGTCTTTAGGCTAGTTTGAGTAGTAAGTATTATGATAATACTCTACTACTATTCATCATTATTTTTTATCTACTTTTCACTACTTGTGAGGAGAGGCTCAGCCCACGAGGCCAGAGGACAAGGGCGGGGCCGGACCAAGTTGGCCCAAGTGGCCCGGGAGGGGGAGCAGTCGGGCTACATGCGCTAACCAAAGCGTGAAAGGTAGAATTGTCTAACACCATTGTTGGCTGACATTCAGGGACAGTCTCCGTCCCCGAACCCCGGCGTCTGGACAGGCTTAAAAGATGGACGCACTTGACCAGGGCCACCCGCATTTAATGGGACGAAAACGGGCATGCCACGATAGGGAGCCACGCCGCATTTAATGAATCTTGAGGCTAGGCATGCCACGACATGCCTCCTGGGGTGTCAGTAACAACCATGATCGAGTCTGGAAGGCTTGTTACGCAACTGAGAGATGGCAGGGACACCCGGTCTCGGTATGGAGTAGCACATCCACCATCTTCTTCCTGAGGATCGCCCCGACCAGGTATATATACCCCTTCCCTCAGCCAGGGGAAGGGTTCAGACACTTTTACTCTTCGGAGGTGTCCCTATGAAGAAATCACATATTGACTTTAGCATCGGAAGTGTCCCCACCACCCCGAAGCTCTCATTTCTTCATAGTAGCAGGTGGACAAATTAGGCCCCCGTGGCGTTACTCGGGTTGCAAAACACGACATCAACAGTGGCACCGTCTGTGGAATTTTTTTTCCTATAGTAGCATGTCCTTCGTATACCGGTAACCACAAGTTTCCAAGCATCATGAAGAGAGAAGAACAGTTTGAAGCAATAGAAACAAAAGCCAACGAGATTGGTGAAACCATACAAAAACTCATAGAAGAAGTAGCAGCTTTCTGCCAAGAGAATGCCACTCTGAGGAGAACCGAAGGGGAATTGGAGGGAGACGAGCCTAGCTAGCATGCCGAATCAAGGCGGATCCCGTAGGTTGCTTTGGCCGAAAAAGAAAGGCACAAAATGCACCTCGAGCTCCGAGAATAAATATGTTGAAATGACCAAACTGATAAGCACATCATCCTCGGTTGAACAGTTGCTCACTAGCACGAACTTGCCAAATAGCACCAAAGTCATGGTGGTTCCTCTCCCATCGAGGTTCAAAGTACCACAAGTGGACGCGTACGACGGGTCCAAGGACCACTTGGAGAACTTGGAAACGTTCAAAGTCCACATGACCTTGCACTGGTTCCTAGGAGAAATCGCATGCAGAGCTTTCTCGCTCACACTGAAGAGGGCGATGAGGGCTTGGTTTGGATCCTTGCTTCCTAGTGCTATCGACAGCTTTGCCGAGCTGGCCCGTCTCTTCCTGACACAGTTCATGGCGAGCCAGAAGAAAGGTGCCCGACTACCTACCTCCTAACAGTGAAGCAGTGGGATGACAAAAGTTGAAAGTCATACATCTGCCAGTTCAATCAGGAGCTCATGACCACGGACGACTAGGAATGAGAAGATCACCCTGACGCCCCTGCTGAGGGTAATTTGGCCCCGAAACCCGTTCATGACTGAGATAGCACGGAGAACCCCTACAACACTAAGGGAGTTTATGGACTGGGTCGACGGCTTCATTAATGCAGAAGACACCTTCAGGGCATTGACGGCTCTCCAGAGGACCAAGCTAGAGATGAAAGGCCTACCACCTGACGGATCGGCGCAGTACTGAAGACTGCTAAACCTTGAAGCAAAGGAGGGAGTTGTTGGAGGATTTGCTAGACCAACATTGGTAGACGACAGATAAATGGGAACGCTGTAAGGGCGGTCATTCAAGAGTCCGGTGAAGTGAGAGCTCGAGGAAATGAAGGCCTAGGAGAGAGGCTCGAGGGAGCTCGCGATGCCGGAGCCCGATGGGTGAGATCAACACAATCGTAGGAGGATACGCGGGAGGAGGTTCCACCTCGTCGGCTCATAGGGCTCATGCCTGAAGGGCCCGGTATGAGGAAGTATTCACGACTGGAAAGGTCGCAACTGGCACTAGGAAGCGCATTGAGGGAGTACCGATAATCTTCAATGAGAATGATGAGGAGGGCATCCTCCACCCCCATGACGATGCATTGGTGGTTATCATACAAATCGCCAACTTCACTACCCAAAAAGTCCTCGTCGACAACGGCAGTTCGGCCAACATTCTATTCTGGGAAGCTTTTGTTAGAATGGGTTTCAACCTGGACTGATTGTGTCCGGCCCCTACGCCACTCAAGGGCTTAACAGGTGACATCGTCCAGCCGTTGAAGGCCATCACGCTGTCCATCCTTGCCAAGAAGGCCCCTAGGACTTCAGCCATGATGGCCAACTTCCAAGTGGTGAAGGCCCCATCCTCTTACAATGCAATATTGGGTCACCCGACCCTAAACAGCCTAGAACAGTAACCTCCACCTACCTCATCAATATGAAGTTCCCCACATACTTGGGGGTGGGAGAGGTTCGCGGCGAGCAAGTACTAGTTTGGGAGTGCTACTTTCGAGAGCTAAGGCATCAAGTTAAGGAAGTCAAGATGATTCGGGAAGCAGGGGAGGTAGCGAGGCCACTTCGCCCCCAACCCTAGTCGAATGGGATGATGAAATCCGAGATGAGCAAGCATTGCGGCAGGCGAAGCCCAATGAGCCCCTGGAGTTGGGAACTAAAATGGCTCCAAAATTAAGGCAGGCTGTGAAACGGCTCCTCATCGAGCACCAGGACATGTTTGCCTAGAGCCACGACGAGACACCTAGGATCGACAACTCAATCATCTAGGAAGGTCAAGCAAAAATGCCGAAGTTTTAGTGTGGAAAAGCATGCGGCTATGAGCAAGGAAGTGGACCATCTGCTTATGGCAAGATTTATTTGGGAAGCTTACTATCCCGAATGGCTTTCCAATGTTGCGCTATTAAAAAAGGCAAGTGGAAAATAAAAATATGCATCGACTTCACGGACCTGAATAAGACTTACCTGAAAGGTAGCATCCCCTTGCCTTGCATTGATTTGATAATGGACTCAACGGCTGGTCATCACCTCCTCAAATTCATGGACGTGTACTCCGAATACAACCAGATCTGGATGTGTCTCGACGATGAAGACAAAACTGCCTTCATCATGGACAGAGAACTCTATTGCTATAGGGCCATGTCGTTTGACCTAAAGAACGCCAGCACCACATACTAGTAGCTAGTCAACAAGATGTTCAAGCAGCAAATTGGATGGAACATGGAGGTGTATATAGACGACTTGCTGGTGAAGAGCAAGAAACCCGAACAACACCGATCAGACCTATGGGAAGCCTTCGAGGTCCTCCAACATTACCAAATGAAACTCAACCCACTGAATTGCGCCTTTGGAGTGGAGTCATGCAAGTTCTTGGGCTTCATGGTCTCTGAGCGAGGTACCGAGGCCAACCCAGAAAAGGTTCAGGCAATAATGGGAATGCCCCCTCCCCGCAACCTTCATAAAGTTCAGAGGCTCGCCAGCCGAGTAGCAGCCCTAAACCACTCTATCACCTGGTCGACCGATCAATGCCTTCCATTCTTCAAGGTCTTGAAGAGGGCCTAATGCGACACTGCCTGTGACGAGGGATTCGTCGAACTGAAGATGTACGTAGCCCACCCACCACTTCTCAGTCAGACTAAGCTAGCTGAAAACTTGATTGTGTACTTGGTCGTGTCGCCGCATNGCGGCTATGAGCAAGGAAGTGGACCATCTGCTTATGGCAAGATTTATTTGGGAAGCTTACTATCCCGAATGGCTTTCCAATGTTGCGCTATTAAAAAAGGCAAGTGGAAAATAAAAATATGCATCGACTTCACGGACCTGAATAAGACTTACCTGAAAGGTAGCATCCCCTTGCCTTGCATTGATTTGATAATGGACTCAACGGCTGGTCATCACCTCCTCAAATTCATGGACGTGTACTCCGAATACAACCAGATCTGGATGTGTCTCGACGATGAAGACAAAACTGCCTTCATCATGGACAGAGAACTCTATTGCTATAGGGCCATGTCGTTTGACCTAAAGAACGCCAGCACCACATACTAGTAGCTAGTCAACAAGATGTTCAAGCAGCAAATTGGATGGAACATGGAGGTGTATATAGACGACTTGCTGGTGAAGAGCAAGAAACCCGAACAACACCGATCAGACCTATGGGAAGCCTTCGAGGTCCTCCAACATTACCAAATGAAACTCAACCCACTGAATTGCGCCTTTGGAGTGGAGTCATGCAAGTTCTTGGGCTTCATGGTCTCTGAGCGAGGTACCGAGGCCAACCCAGAAAAGGTTCAGGCAATAATGGGAATGCCCCCTCCCCGCAACCTTCATAAAGTTCAGAGGCTCGCCAGCCGAGTAGCAGCCCTAAACCACTCTATCACCTGGTCGACCGATCAATGCCTTCCATTCTTCAAGGTCTTGAAGAGGGCCTAATGCGACACTGCCTGTGACGAGGGATTCGTCGAACTGAAGATGTACGTAGCCCACCCACCACTTCTCAGTCAGACTAAGCTAGCTGAAAACTTGATTGTGTACTTGGTCGTGTCGCCGCACGTCATGTCCGCAGTGTTAATCTGAGATGTAGATGAGGGATAACGACTGGTCTACTATACAAGCCGGACACTCCACAGGGCCGAGGCCAAATACCCACTGATGAAAATGCTGAAGTTCGCATTGGTAGTCGTCGCAAGAAGATTGAGGCCATACTTCCAAGCCCACAGAGTGAAAGTACTCACCGATGCCCCCCAAGAAGATTGTGTAGAAGCCCAACACGTCTGGCCGGCTTGCCAAATGGACAATCGAGCTAACAAACTCGACATAGAGTACATGCCCCATATAGTGATCAAAGGGCAAGTGCTGGTCGACTTCATGGTTGAGTTCACAAGTTTCCTAGAGAGATACAAGTCACACCCTAAAGGAAGCCTTGACAGGTCTACATGGATGGATCGTCCTACCGGGCTGGCAGGGGTGTAAGGGTGCACATAGTCACCAAACATGGACAAGAGCACAACTATGTGATAAAGCTTACCTTCAAAACGACCAACAACGAGGCTGAATACGAAGCGTTGTTAGTAGGAATGTTGGTGGCAAGACGGTTAGAAGCCACATAAATCGAGGTGAAGGTCGATTCCTAGGTAGTTGTCAGTCAGGTGTTAGGAGAATTCGCCACAAAGGGCAAGAAGTTGAAGAAGTACCTCTAGCAGGAATGCGAGGGGTGCGACCTCTTCCACTACTTCTGCATACACTTGATTTCGAGGGGAGAGAACCAGAAGGCGGATCGTTTGGTGAAAGCCGCCTCAGGGAAGGAAGAGCTCCTTCATACGGTGGTTAGGACAGTCGACGCCCCAACCATTGGGGCCTAGGTTTCAGTTGCCTCCTCAGCACCTCCCGAATGGGCCACAGACATTATGAAAAGTCAGGAACAGAGCTGTGCGGTTCACATGATGGGAGGGGTCCTATACAAGAGGGGTTTCTTCGAACCTCTCCTAAGATGTATCTCGCCGGATGAAGCCCAATATGTATTGGCCGAGATACACGAAGGCATCTGCAAGAACCACTTAGGCGGAAGAGTGTTGGCCGCAAAAGTAACCTGAGCTGGATACTATTGGCCCCACTCGGAGAACTTCACAAGGAAATGCCTGAGATGCCAATAACATGCGCCCGTGCCATGCTGCCCTCCAGAGGCGTTAACTTGGATCACCTTTCCATGGCCTTTCGCGCAGTGGGGGCTAGACTTGATTGGCCCATTATCGACTGCTAGGGGAAAGGCAAAATTTGTAGTCGTGATAGTTGACTACTTTACGAAATGGGTCGAAGTAGAGGCCTTGGCAACCATCACCACCCGAGCTATCACAAAGTTCTTGCAGAGGTTGATAGTCTGTCGATTCGGTATTCCCCAAAGCTTCGTATTGGACAACGGGAGACAATTTGATTGCTCTCATTACCGAGAATGGTCACAGAGTTGGGGATTAAGGTCAAGTACTCTTCGCCGGAACACCCACAGGCCAACAGTCAAACCTAAGCAACCAATAAGACCTATTGTCCACCTTGAAGAAAAAGTTGAGGATCCATAAAGGGGGATGCACTGAAGAGCTCTTGGTAGTACTGTGGGAGTATCAGATGATTGGCAGGACCCCCATTAGAATGACTCCCTTCGCCCTCACCTACGGGAGTGAAGTAGTGATTCCCACGGAAGTGAAAATGCCCACATATCGGGTCCAGTACTTTGATCTAAGCGTTAACGACGAAAGACTAAAGGAAAACCTAGATCTCCTAGAAGAAATACGGGAAGAAGCTGTGGTGCGGACAATGAGCAACAAAAGGAAAGTGGAGCAGTACTTCAACAAGCGAGTTATGCCGCACTCCTTCAAAATAGGAGACCTGGTGCTAAAACAGACCAGGGTGACCTCCCAGGAGGAAGAGAAATTGGGGCCGCGATGGGAAGGCATGTACGTAGTAACAACGTGCAATAGACCCGATTCTTACTGCCTTAAAGACAGTCAAAGCCACGAATTCCCCCATCCATGGAACACCGAGCATCTGAAAAGGTACTTTGCCTAAGGATCACGAATGTCATCTATGAATGGAGCCCGTGTACTTACAAATGTATCCAATGAACTTATAAATAAAGATCTGTGGATGTTTGCCTCAAACTCGCCGAATTTTCAAAACTAAAAACCAACAAAATCGAGTTCCTAGACTCTCAACAGGGTTAAGGTTGGGCCCAAAGCATCCCGAGCTCTGCCCACCTGGCCATTCGAATACAAGTCCCTAGACCCGGCACAGGGTTGCCCACATGGCAACCCGGACACATGACCTCTACCCACTGGGCTACTTGGATACAAGTCCCTAGACTTGTTGAGCCTCATGTCTAACAAAGCCAAGTCCCTAAACTCGCCGTGAGGTTACCCACATGGCCACTTAAATGCAAGTCCCTAGATTTGTCGAGTCTCGTGTCCAACAAAATCGAGTCCCTAGACTCGCCGCAGGGTTAAGGCTAGGCCTAGAGCATCCTGAGCTGTGCCCACCCGGCCATTCGGATGCACGTCCATAGACTTGCCAAGCCTCTTGACAGCAAAGCCGACTCGCTAGACTCGTCACGGGATTAAGGTTGGGCCCATAGCAGCCCAAGCTCTGCCTACTTGGCCACTTGGATACAAGTCCCTAGACTTGCCAAGTCTCATGACCAGAAAAGTTGAGTCTTTAAACTCGCTACAGAGTTAAGGCCGGGCAGCAGGATTAAGGCCAGGCTCACAGCAAGTTTGCCCACATGGCCACGTGGATACAAGTCCCTAGACTTGTCAAGCCTCGTGCTCGTCAAAGTTGAGTCACGAGACTCATGTCCAAAAATAAAAGAGCACGAAAGAACAATTACACAAGTAAAAAAAAAAAAGCGATCTATATATATGAGACTCAAATTTATATATAAGCATGGATTACAAAAAGAGAAGGGAAGCAACAAAAGGGTTCGGAGCCAGTACAATATCGACTACTGGGGTAGAGAGGGAACGCCTGGGAAGATTGGAGGTACCCCTGCCCTCTCAAGGTTCTTGTCGAACGCGTAAGTCTGAGAGTTCGGTTCTAGGGAGGCTAGACTCTGAGTGTTGAGATCCGTCCTAGGATGTTCCTGTAGATGGTCTTGCAACCATTCGAGACCCTTCTTGTAGCCATACCCCAAAGCCACATTTCAAATGGCCCGAGTGTTCTAGATTTGGGACCTTATCTCCCTCAAGTAATTGGCACTGGCCTCTTGGATGGACTCCATGGATGAGATCTAAGTGTCCCGAGCCAAGATGGTGTTTGTCACATTCACCAACTTGGCTTCGAAGCTACGAGCCAGAGCCTCGTTCCTCTACACCTTTGCTCTCTGGCGTCGAACTTCCTGAACGAGCGAGAAGTGCTTGAACAACAGCTGCGAGCGTTGCCTACTCTTAGACCATCTAATCCTTCTTTTCCCTAAGCACCAGAAGCCTCATCTGGGCCGAATACAACTCCTCCTTCTTTTCTAAGTCCCTCTGGGCATCGGAATGCCCATCCCGGAGATGCTTGCACTCCGAGGCAACCTGGGAGAGCTCCTACTTGGTCCAGCTCCATCTTTAGCACATTCTTCTTCCTTTTGAGCTTATGACCTTCTCCCTCATGATCCTGTGGGCCCTTCCTCGGTCATGGGCCAAACCTTCACGGGTCCCTAAGATAAGGCGGGACCCGAGGAAGGTTCTTTAGTCTCCAAGGGCCCATCCTCAATTATGGGCTAAACCTCCCCTTTGGCCAAGCCTGACTCGCCCGTTGAAGGACTTTGCTGGGATGGCCACTCTAGAAAGATAAAAGTCCACCTCCAGCTCCGGGGGAGGAGCGCATGGAAGGCAACGAGATTGATACACGATTGTCGCTTAACTCCATGATGAAGGGAAGGCACGAGCCTACCCCTCCCTATCGCCAAGCCACAGGGACTGCTGAGGAGGAGGAAGCCCATGCCCTAGTACTTGGAGAAATGGAGGGAGTAGCACCTTCTCAACCGGTGGTCTCTGGGACAGGAGCAGGGGTTAGAGACCTTGTTATGGCTGGTGGAGTGACAAGTAGAGTGGCCTCCCCCACAAGTGTCTCATTGAAGAAGGCAATAGGTTCCACAACTAAGGCCCTCAAGGGGGCTGGTTGGATGAAGGCGTTGCAGAAGGTGGCCAGAAAAAATGTCATCATCTTCCTCTTCTTCGACGATGAACGCCATTGGGAAAGAGGTAGTTCCCCAGGTAAGGGGAACGAAGATCTTTGTCGCTCGGGTTGCACTAGCTGGGACCCACCAACCTCGCTCATCGACGCCTTGTGGGGAGAGGGGGGCATGGTCCCTTTGGCTCCACTCTGGGATGTGCCATCTCTGCTTCGAGATCACCCGACCTCGTTTCGGGGAACCCCACCAGCCTCGTCATGAGCCACCTTTGGCCGCTTCTCCTTGCTACCAGCCGTGGGAGGATTCGAGTGAAGTCTCTTACCTCAGGGGGATGAGCGGTCAGGGATAGTCAAGTAGCTCTTGATGTTGATGTCAAATAGCACCACGTCGGTTTCCGCATCATAAAGGTGGGACAATACCCAGGCTAGCACTGTCGCTAGCCCAGTCTCCTCCTTTCGGGACAATTAATAGATAGGCTCTTGGATGGGGGGATGTACGACCAAACGACCTGAACAGGAAACTCTATTGGCCTCTTCCCCCTCGAGGTACTTCCATCTTGAGTCAGAGATAAAGAACTTCTGGGACTAGTCCTTGATGTGCAAGTGGCACGACTCAAGGCTGGTAATGCGCCTCCCGACCGTGGGTGCTTGGAAGCTGCACAAACTTCTACCAAGGCGTAACACGCAGTACACCGACAGGAACTCCTGAGCTGTCAAGTCGAGGTACTTTTTAGAACCAGGTCTGAGCACATAAATGATACAACTGGCCACCAAGAGCCCCCAAGCGTTTGGATGGAGCTGCACGGGGGCTCACCCCGAGAAGCTTAGAACGTCGCAAACGAGCGGCATAATGGGAGCGAAGCCCGTTCGCGAACATGAGGGGGTAGAATTCCACATGGCCCGCCATTCCATCAAAATCCACGGCGGGCACACGACACCTTGAGACCTCCAAAACCGCTGATGCAAGGATGTTTGAATGCTCGGAGGTCATCATGGGAGATCGACGACTCCCAACTCTTTCAACTGAAGTACAAGGGCTTGGTGTTGGAAGAACCTTTCGGGGCCATGGGAACGGCTAAAGACAGAGGTGAGAAAGAAGAAGAGGGACACTGAAAGCTCGAGGGAACGAAACGAGGGGCAACGATGATGAGAAGCTCAGAGAAGATAGAGACAGTAATGGGGAAAAGATGAGGGAGATGGACCTTATATAGGGCTGCACGTACGACGAGGCAATGGAAATTGAGGCGTTGTTGATGATGTAGGCGAGTGGCCTCGAGAAGGTGATTGAGTCGGGCGCGTGGGGAGCACGAGCCAATGTATGGCTAGGGACGTTGGGAAACACTCCCACTGAATCCAACTTTCGGAAAGCTGGAGAGATCGCAAAAACTGAGGCAACACAAGCATTGAATGACGTGTGTAAGTGGC
>QEOT01006864.1:63876-78201 GCA_003123785.1 Pterocarya stenoptera
CACACACAGACGGAGGCCTTTGGGTTTGGAGAATAAACAACTTGAAAAGGGATCCTGAAGCTTCCAGTGAGTCTGGGCCGTTGGATGTAAAAGAGGAGCAGTTTTATTTGTCCTACGTTGGAACACTCTAGAATAACCTCTTCTTTTTTCTTTCTTTCTTTTTCCCGTTTTAATGAGTTGCTTCTTTTGTTCTCTACTTACCTTAACCTTGGGTGAAGGCAGGCCTACTAATTGGGTTAGGGTTGGTCCGACTTGGGCTTTACTACACGTTAGAGTTGGGCTCTTATGGAATAAAAAGGTGCAACAGTTTTATATTTATTATAATATCTGATTTATATATATATATATATTTTTTTTTAAAGTACGTATCATATTGGAAACACAAATTAATGGTACAAGGTAAATGTGGTGTTTAGTTATGAAAATTTTTCAAGTGGACCTAATTGGAATTGGTTACACTTACACCCGAAAAGTTCAACGTTCTACTAATTCAAAGGAGGGAGGGAGGGAGGGAGGCAAAGCTCCCGAGTTTCCAATCTTTTTTTTATTTTTATTTTATATAATCGAGGGTGTCCGGGCTAGTAATTTACGCACACCACGACTATATTTTTCTGTTCGGCGCCCATGATCATACACAGATATATACTACTTATTAGTAGTAATCATTGGATCAGTTTAATTTCCAGTGCAGGTTCCTGCATGCAGCATGCATGGATTAAAACTTCCACCTAATTAATTTGTTGTATATGGCTGGTTTGTGAGTATATATTATCCTATATGTACTATTTATTTGTTATGGCTGGTTTGCGTTCCCCAACCTCCCCGGGCGCCCAAAAAAGAAAATTGATCCGAAACGGTACTTGATATATATCCTACTTAAAAATTTTGTGATCAGATAAATTAAGTATATATATATATATAGCTAGCCTAGTTTATAAGTTTAATTTATAAGATCGATCACAGATATATAGTATATATTATTCTTTTGTCAGTAAAAAAATTTACTTTTTAGGAATCTACTTCATTGATATTTGAAAATTACCAGTTATGCGCTTCCATCGATGCATTTCCAGCATTACAAGTTAATAATTTGAACCAACTGCACTGCATTCCACGCACGCTCAGAAGATTAATGTTAATCTCACCCTCACGTATATGAAAAATTTTATGCATCACTATACATTTTACTTTTATCCTACTATATATGATGTGGCACATTTATCACTATTAAATGATCATTAATCATCTAATAAATTATCATTCAACAGTGATAAATGTGTCAAATCGTGAGATAAAAGTAGGATGGTAGTGTAGTGTATAACATTACTTTATATATTTATGAAAAATTCTATACACTATACTATTTTCATCCCATTAAGTAAGATGTAGCACATTTATCACCATTAAATGATTATTTATTGCATATTTCTTTATCATTTAATGGTGATGAATGTGTCACATACTATTTATAAGTATGATCAAAATAAGATAAGAGTGTGGTGTATAGCATTACTCATATATTTTATATAATATATATAAAGGATGATCAATCACATATATATATATATACACACACAATATACAAATTAAAAAAAGCCTTTGATTACCATAAAATATTCAACAAAGAGTACTGCATGCATGGATTAATATCACAATTATAACATGTACAAGCTAGCAAATTAGATAGATAGCTGATCGATATGGGAAGAAAGCTAGAACTTTAACATTATTCATCATGATGATCAGGTTCTAGCTAGCTATATATGTTGAACAACAAATTATTAAGAAAACAAGAAGTAGTAGTAGTAGATCGAATATTATATATTTACCTTCGATCGATGAGTGGTGTTGCAACTTGCGATCATACAAATATATATAACTAATTAGCTAGGCAAGCTGCAGCTTGATCATTCATTATTAATTCTCATCATGATGTTGATGATGATGATGAGAATTATTAGTTAATGATCGATATTGTTCTCCAAAAACTTGTGTCAACAAGTCATATTGGTTGGCAGTAGTAGTACTCATGGAATTAGATGATGAAGAAGAGGGGGTAGTAGTTCGATCGGCCGATTGGGAATGGCTGTGCAACCCATCATACACCACTCGTAGACTACCGGCCTCCGAGGTGGACCAGTCTGCTCTCTTCTTCGCACCACAATTACTTCTTTGGCACTTGAAATAGCTTCTGATCAGTACCAATATTCATTTATTATTATATATTAATCATGGAATATGATCACTACTCATACATGAAATTATTAAGACAAGATGATCTAATAAGTTATCCTCTACGTACGTATAATAGTATACCTGACTTTGCCAATATTTTTTATGTACTTTTGGCCATATTTTTTCCATTCATACCCATCTTCTGGTAAGACCAATCGATGTCCTCTACCGTCTATATCTTGCTGATCTTGATGATGATCTCTATCTCCATCCTGATCAATTTCCCTATATATATGTATATAGGAAGAGGATGATCAGTTAAGACATGATCAAGAGCATTAGAATATATAATTTACTACTACTTGTTGATCATCTCTCACACCAATATTAATATTATACAGTGGCATGCATAAAGCTACCACACACATTCAGATTATAATATGCAGATGGATCGAGGACTAATTTATATAATATGCAGCTTACACATATGAGATATATGGCGGGTCAGAGAAAATTAAGGGCCGGCTGGAGGAGAGAAGGGATCTCAAGTTATAAATTATATCGGTTCCAGATATATATAAATATATTTCACGTCCAGCCATTAGGTTTTATAATCATGTATAACTACAGATCAAACAAGCCGGTAACAAGAAAATAAAGGGGAAAGTTGCTTCTTTTGGACAGAACTCTTAAGAACGCATGGAGATATAGATTGGAATAAAGCAAACGCATGAAGATCTTCAATCACAACAACAACAACAAGAACAGAAAAGGAGAGAAAAAATAGTGAGTAAAGTCGGCTAATTAAGTAAAGCTGAACAGATCTGAGGTTAAACCAAGCAAAAGAACCTTTGCAGACACAAATGATTATTTTTTTAATCTCGAAAGTTTGGGTACACACATGAGATCATGGAAGCAGAAAGCCGATCGAGCAGGAAAAATTAAACACAGTGCTTAAATAGGTCCCTACAAATATATATATATATATATATAGATCTATGGACAAAGATCAGCAAACTTGCATCAAAAGTACATGACTTCGGAGTACCTCCATTTACATGAAGTACATCATGATCACATGCTCGTATATCCGATTAGAAAGCAACTAAAGATCAATAAATGGAATCACTGCAATCAAAGTTCAAACTCCTTATATGATCCAAGGTAAGACATAAATACACACACACACATTGGATCTCACGGATAAAATTATACAACTTATATAGTTGGAATTTAAGAAGGATCTAAGAATTTACTGAGGAAATTTGCGGAAGATATCAGGCAATAGAAAGGAAACTGCCTAGGAGATCATGGCTGTCTGTCTTTAAGATTTTTTCCTTGCAACTTCTAGCTGGACTCATAAAGTTAAGAGAGAAATTAAGGAGGAAATTAAGAAGACGTACATAGAGGGTTGTCTGCTATGGGAAGCGTCACTCATGGCAGCTACTCTCACACCCAGAAAGGACCAAAAAGTACTATTCAACTATTTTGTGGAAAACTGAGATCAGAGAGAGAGAGAGAGAGAGAGAGAGAGAGGAAAAAGTTGTTTTCTTCTATAATAATATATTTACTCTTCGGGTTAGGCATTTTTCCACGAAAGAAACAATAGTACGTAAGTGAAAATTCATTTACATTTTCTTTTAAAAGCAGGCCAGAGCCATTTTCATGGGACACCTTGAATTAGCCTTCAGCCAATGAGAACCGGGATGTGATACAAGTTAGCTCGCTACTATCGTACCACGTGTCGGTCATTTACATCAGTTTCATGGAAACTTCTGTAAGACCATGTTCGACTAAAACTAACGGATGGAACTTAGAAGTGAAATAATAATCAAAGGGGTGTCGGGAGTGAGAAAGGAAAAGGAACAGAAAATGGCGAAGGGATAGAGGCGAGCGCATGACTTCGTACAGGTCTTGAACAACTCATGTAAAGTGACGTATCTTTGGTGACGTCAGCATCCACCAATTTGTCATCTAGTAAAGCTCCTTCGATCGAATTAAATATAAATGTACATTAAGCTTTAATTTATTTATTATTTTTTAGAAAAATGTCAATAAAGTATAGAAGTACTGTTACAAAAGAAAATTTTGATGTAGGGTGGGTCCTTAATTTGCACGTACCATAAAAAATGAAACAAAACGGGTTAACTCATCAGTCATCAAGGAGGACGCCGCCGCTTGAGAGGCTCTCGCTTTTTCTATTTATTTCCCAAGCTTTTGAGTGTTCTGTTGCTGTTTTTATGATTTGGGAAGTGAGGAATATCAGATCATGATATTCGGTACTAGTATTCATGATTTTATCTTTTTGTATTTTTTTTTTTTTTTTTTTTTTGGTTTTGGCAAGCCAAAGTTGGCATATATGGCTGGTGTTGCACAGAGATTGAATTTTGGTTGTTCTTCTAGGGGGATCAGTATATATATATCAAATGATATTTAGTCATTCTTTGATTGGGCAGTACTAGGGACATGGGCCGATCGTGTAAAGAAATCCCTTGACATCTGGAAACAGTAAAATGCTGTTCACATTAGGGGTCCGTGTGTCCAAATTACCATTTCTGTCTTTGATGTCTAGTGGCCAGGGTGAGTTTCGCCTGCAGATGATTTTTGCGTGGAAGCAAGAAAGAAAGATGAGCTTTACAGTATGTAAATGGTGTTCGCAAAGAGGACAATGACCTTCTTCAATTTGGTTGATTACATTGAGCTCATGTAATGTTTCAGATGATAAGACTGGAAAACAAAAACAAAAAATAAAGATTGTTCGTCTAGGTTTATGTGTAGAATTTTGGAGAACGAAAATGAACAAAAATTTGACATTATAATGACATTCTTGTGAGGATATTTATCTCACAAGTTGGTATAGATAAAGGAGAATCAAATGTATTGATTGTGCACAAGCGGTCCCTATTTATAGACCATGAGGTACTAGTTGGTAATTAAGAGACAAAATCATTAGTAAGTGACACAACCTTTTATCAAAGGGTTGATTGCGCCTCTAATTGACACTTTCTCAACCATCACTCCATGGGAACCTTCACAACAGAGAGGGTGTCATTTTAAGGGATACACCGTTTAGCAATTACACTCCTTAGAATTACATATCCCACTTGTTCACACAAAATGGTGATGATCTAGTTGAGTATTTTACCTTAATATCAATATAAACTTTCCACTACTCAACTCTCATTTGCATATATTTGCAGATTGGCGTCAGAGCATAACAAGTCTCTATGTGCGCTCACTTTTGTCATTACTTTATTTGACCACACCCTTTACATCATATATGCTCCCACTAACCACATATAAAGGGTGACTTCATTTCACTAAAAAAAAAAAAAGTAAATGGCATCAATTTTTTGTGACTAGATCAATGATCAATATCCTTGTTATAATTGACAACTTCAGCCAAATACATAACAAATGTATCGACTTGCACTGAATTTTCGTTAAGTGCTTCCTCCAGACGCTATTCTTGAGATTTTCTCTAATCACCTTATCAGGGATTTTATAAATAATCAACCAATTATTTGGTTTATCAACATGTGCTGAACTTTTATCAAGTATTCACCCCAAGGCCAGTTCAAAGGTTTTCTTTAATCATCTTATCAGCGATTTTACAAATGACCAAAATATTTATTTGGATATCACCATAAATCTATTTTTCTAAGCGTCCATAAAATTTCTTGAGTTATGTATGTCGACCATGAGATTGTTTCCTCTAGATATCTCTCAACCTCATTCTAATCACATATTTTTTGAATTTCTCCAGAGACGATTCTTTGGTTATCGGATATGCTACCATCTCGGTCAAAAAAATAAAATTAATCTTAACTTCACATTTTTTCACTATATCTAAAATATAGTGATAATGCATAGTAACGTGCTTTTCCTTGAACTCCATGTTTCATTTTTTTACAATAAAATGATAGACTGATTATTATAAAACACATTGATTAATTCTGTATATGTACCCAAATTTAAACTTTCAATAAAGCTTTTTATCCACACCGCATTACTCACTGCAGTACTAAAAGTAATATATTCTGCTTCCATAATAGACATAGCAACACATACATGTTTCTTACTCAACCAAGAAACATCTATATTACTTCCATAGATTTTCTATCATCTATATTACTTCCAAAATCAGAATTATTATATCCGATTAATTCTAAATCAATGATCCCAAAGCACAATTTCATATTTTTGGTACCTTATAAATACATTAATATACGCTTTACTACTTGCTAATATTTTTTACCTGGATCAGATTGATATCTGCTTACCAATTCTACTGGATGAAAAATGTTTGATCTTGTACTTGTCATTGCATACATGAGGCTTCCCACAGCTTGAGCATAGGAAATTTTAAGCATTTTCACTTATTTCTTCCTCATCTTTTAGACACATACTTTTATTTAAAGCATGATTTTTGCAAACATGTGTACTTAAGGAAATATTTTCCATACCAAATCTTTTAAATACTTTTTTTAGATATTTTTTATTGATCTAAATATAAAATCTTTTAATTTCTATCTCTTGAAGTTTTAATACCAATATTAATATAGGCAGCTTCACATATGTCTTTTATTTTAAATTTAGAACTCAAGAATTCTTTTGTTTTATTCATTATATCTAAACAATTACTTGTCAGTAATATATTATTAACATATAATGATAATAATGTTACTTTATTATCATTTTTTTATATGTACACACAGTGATCTAGTGGACTTATTCCATATTTCATTTCTAAAATAGTTTAGTGAAACTTGAAGTATCACTATCTTGAAAATTGCTTAAGTCTATACAGTGATTTCTTCAACCTATAGACTTTTTATTCATATCTTTTAATTTGGAATCTTTCTGGCTAAATCATATAGATATCCTCTTTTATGTCATTGAGAAAAGTTGTACTTACATCTGATTGATGTAACTCCAAATTTATTCCGGCAACAATAGACATGATAATCCTTACGGATGTGAATTTCTTCATAGGCCAATACATGTCCAAAAAGTTTATACTTGATTGTTAGGTATATCCCTTGGCCACTAACCTTACCTTATACATCTCCAAACTACCATCAACTTTAAATTTTCTTTTAAGAACTTACTTGCAACCAATAGTTTTTTTATCTTTTAAAAGATCTATGAACTCCCAAATATTATTTTTATTTATTGATTCTATTTCATCTTTCACGGCCTTAAATCATTTATCTAAATCGATGCTATTGATATTCTCAAAAAAAATTTCAAGATCATTTTCTAAATTCTTCAAACTGGTATTTAGTACATAATGATCTTGAAATAATACCAATGATCGTCTGGTTCTTTTATTCCAATTGTCTCTAACATCAATATCTAAAGGTTGATTTTTATTTGACTTTCTTTTATTTTTATGACTTTGTATCTTAGTAATATTAGGATTTTCATTGTCAGATGTTGTAAAGATCTGTTGACTTTCTAGATATGTTGATTTTCTAGATCATTTAATAAATCGATCTGATCAATTGGAGTAACAAGGTCTGTATTTTTGAGAAAAATTGCATCTCTACTTTCTATCAATCCTCTATCAGAATGATAAATTCTATAGCCACTTTTGTTTTCTACATACCTAATAAATCTGCATTCTAAAGTTGTACTTTTCAATTTGTCCCTTAGTAGCATTGAAGTGAGCACTTGTGCCTTACAACCACGTACTTTGAGTTTACTTAAGTTTGATTTATATCTTGTCCATATCTTGTAGGGTATTAAAGATTTTGTTTTGGTTCCAACTCTATTTAATATATATGCCGTTGTCGATAATGCTTCTCCCAAAATATGTGTTGATAGATCAGCACATGTCATCATCGATCTCGTCATATCAATAAGAGTTCTATTTTTGCTTTTTGCAATTCCATTTTGATGATGCTTATATGGTATGGTATAAATATGTCTTATGTCATTCAATTTGCAGAAATTATCCAAAACTTGAAATTCACTTCCTATATCACTATTTAAAGCATTAATAGGCCTACCCACCCGGGTTTCTACTTTAACTTTATATTCTTCAAATTTCTCAATTGTCTCATATTTATATTTGAGTAAGTAGATATGTTCTATCTTGAATAGTCATTAGTGAAAATAATAAAGTACTCAATTCCTCTATGGAATTTTGTTTTAAAAGGCCCAGAAACATTAGAATGTATAATTTTAAGTAAAAATGTAGATTTTTAACTTTTTAAAAAAGATTTATTACTCATTTTTCCTTCCATACATGGTTCACATATATCAAAATTTTTTGAATTTATGAGTGGTATTAATCAATTTTTATACATTATGATCATCTTATTTTTATTTATATGGCCTAATTTTAAATGTCATAAATATACACAATTAGTAGACACATTTAAATAATCAGAAATAGATACTTTATTAATATTTACATTCTCACGCCTTTCACTGATATATCCCCTTACTTATAACAACGGTTCCACACTTAAACTAGTATAGGCATCGATACTAAATTCCTACTAATACAAGTACGTACAATACATCTCTGAGTAAAATAACGGAACCATTCACTTTAAATTTACATGCACATTGCCCCAATATATCACAGTATGTGTTGTTGGCCATATACACATTGTGCTCTCCTGTTTTCTTCTTTTCAAGTTTGACAAACAACTTTTTGTTCCTATATATATGTCTTGTTACTGCAGAGTTAACCCACCATGAATCTGACGCTGGTTCCACAAGCATTACTTCTAAAACTGTCATCACAATATCCTTACTTTTTTGTGTTTTTTCCTTATTAAGAAATTATAATTTGTAATGCCCATTCTTCTCACATTTGAAACAGTTCTTTTAAATGGTTTACTTTGCCTCTTTTTCAATCATTTCTTTTTCTTAAACTGTTTTGGCTTTATTTTGTTCTATGTAGAATGTTTAACCTGAGCCATCAACAAATTGGATAATTCATTATCTCTATTCCTCATCTCTATCCTTTCTCCTCCTCTAAAGGTACTTGAAGAGATGTCATTGTTATTTCATTTCCACTATGTGTTAAAGGAGTAACAATATGATCTAAAACTATTCAGTACTATTGTAACTTGCATTTTATTAGCGAGAGGATGACCAACATCGTATACTTCTTTAGTAATCAATTCCATTTGAAGCACATAATCGCTTATGTCATCTTTCTCTTTCATGCAAGTCCGGTTATACTTATCCAATAATAATTGTTTATAAGCGTCTAACCTTAATGCATACTTTGTCTCAACTGCATTCATAACCCTTTGACATTTTTATAGTCTTCAAAGAGAGGAATGATATATATGATCATTGTTTTTGCCTATGCATTGTGTTCTTCCCACATCTATTTGGTTCATACGCTGCTTCCACTTCCGTTTTGCCCATTTTCTATATTTTCTGATGGTTTTGGTGTTGTTAATGTGTATAAGGTCTTTTCATGAGTTAGAATAAAATTTATATGCCTTATCCAGGCCCAAAAATTTCTTCCATTCAATTTTTCTATCCCTAGTAGATCAATACTTTTCTTCGATACCATAAATAATAAACCTTAAAAATGAACAACAAAAAATGTAAAAGTAATGAATGTGTTCGATTGTAAATAAATTAAATACAATAGTTCAACTGTGAGAAAATAAATTATTACAAATTTAATAATAATAATAATAATCCTTGGATTTAATCAAATGTGACAATCTAGAAATTCTCCTATTATATTTTAAATAAGGAGAATAATGGAAGTGACGTCCCATTGAGTATTCTCACAAACTTTCCTTGATATTTCTCCTATTTCGAGGAATTTTTTGCGATAATCTCGACCAATAGGGAGATGAATAAATCAGTCTGGTTTGGTCTAGGGGGTTATGGACTGAAATTTTCGATCCATCTTTTTCCCGCACCGGTAGCTATCGGTCCGGTTCGGTCAGTCCATTCAATTCTACCAAAATTTTGTTTCATCTCTTTTTTCAAATAAATTAATAAAAAATATTTAAATTACTAAATTAAAATTAAATGAATTATTAATGTGGATTATGTAACTAACTTATTCAAAAAATATTTTACTATAATTATATTTATGATATTGATAGTTACTACTTACTAACTTAGACTTTATTCTTTAATATGCATAATTATTGATAATATCATACATCTTATGGTTCATGAATATCAAATAAGTTCATTGTACATAGAATATTTATGCTTGCTTCCAACTTAGGTATTTAAAAAAAAAAATACCTAATTATTTTAATTAAGTATAAATAGTAAAATATGTATGAATGTATGATGTATTAACTATTTACATATAATGACATAAATTATCACATGATTTATGATTTATTATTAATTGATAGCATATATTATTTTATATTATATATGGTCAATAATAATAAATTAGATAAAAAATTACATCATAACTTATATAATTACTATATCAAAATCATATATTAAATTATTAAAGATATTTTTAAAATATAAATAGGTGTTCGGTCCAAAATTTATAAGCCGCAGGATTGGACCAAATTTTTTCAGTCCACAATTGACTCATCGATCTCAACTTCAGTCCAGTCTGGTCCTAACCAGACCAAACTCCTTACACTCTTACCAACCAGTGCCCTATAATGTTTTGGCACGAAATTTAGAGCACAATGGTTTTTGAACGAACCAAATCAGGTTTAAAATTATCCAAAATGACCCAAAAGATCAAAACTAGCCTGAACTGATTCATAAAATCGAGTTAGCCGGTTCAATCTGTTCAAATTGGGTCTAGGAGAATAAAATTGGTGGTTAGCGGCGCGGTCAGCGGCTTGGTCAACAACTTGTTCATTCTCTCCGCTCGCGGCTTGGCTCAGGGCACGGCTTGCGGTTGCAGATGATGGCAGCTAGTGGGTTGGTGACTTGGGCTTGGGCTTGAGTCCAGTTATTTATGAGCCCAAGGGCTTAAGCAAAATGAAGCCCTTGGGCTGGAGGCTTGGCTAGAATTCGTTCCATTTGAAGTAAGTCTACTTCAGATGAAAATGTGTTGTTCGATTTGGTCGAAATGACGTCATGTTGTTTCTTAAGGTCGGCTTCTAACATTTTAGGACGACGTCGTCTAATGCACCGTTTGGTTCCTCAGTTGCGGCCAAAATGACATTGTCGTTTGGGTTGCTTTTCTCCTTACTTGGCTAAACGACACTGTCGTTTAGTCAAGAATTATTTGAATTCTCTTAACTGTCAACCAAATATGTTGTCTTCTTCTTCTTCGTGCTTGGCTTCGGTCTAGTGAACTATTTGTTAGTGATCAAGGTTCTTACGTGTCCCCGACACTTTCAAATCCCGACGGTGGAGAAGGACTCTGAAGACCAGCTGGAACAATAACAGTGTGTGTGATATTGTTGGACAATCACTGATTTTCCTTTGTGTAAAAATGTGCTAATAAGCTTATTTAAAATAACAATTTACCAGATTTTGAAGATTCTCAATATACCCTAGACCTTCCATCGTAATTTGGCAAAGTTTTTCCCTTGGATTCGTAAGTCTTCGTAGATGATTGTAAATTTGTAATATGTAAGTGTGGTTGTCAAACCAAGCACTTGCCTATTAATCATTTTTTCAATGCGCAAAATTAACCCTCTGTTATGATCAGGCTCTTGATACCACTGTAGAATTTTGGGGAATGAAAAGGGATGAAAATTGGATAATATGATGACACTCCGGTGAGGGTATTTGTCCCAAGTTTGTAATGGACAAAGGAGAATCGAGTGTACTCATTGTGCACAAATGGTCCATTTTTATAGACTATGAGACACTAGTTGGCAAGGGACACAACTACTCGTACTTGACACAACCTCTTGACTAAGGGCTAGTTTGGGTACAAAGAGTACCTGAGGTATTCTCAAACACTCTCATTACTATTCTTTACTTTATTATTACTTTTTACCTACTTTTTCTACTATTCATTACTTTTCACCTACTTTTTACTACTATTCAATATTCTATTATTACTTTTTCATTACTATTCACAAACATTCTCAGATACTTTCACTACCCAAACCAAGCCTAAATCAAATTATTGTTTCTATTGACACTTCCTCAACCAACACTCCCAATGGTTCTCTTCACCATGAAGATGGTGTCATTCCAAGGGATACACCGATTAGTAATCACACTCCGTTAAATTACATTATGTTCTAGAGACTACGCTAACTAATGCCTGATAAAAGTTAGCTTTCCAAAGGTAAACAAATACAACAAATCATCATGCAGGCTGATATTTTACAATCATACACCGGTCTAGATTGATATTTACTTACTGTTAAAATAATCGAATTTCAAGTAACTATGACAAACATATTTAGTGTTAAAAAGGAAAGAACAACAAATCAAAGCATTAAACTTCCTTTCCAAATTCTCCCCTCCCAAAAAAGAAAAGAAGAAGAAGAAGAAGAAGGCTACCTAATGCAAAAACTTCTCCCTTTAAACTGGAGAAGGTGCTTAATAAGAAAAACCCAGACCAAGTATTCAGTTACTCTGTGCATCTTCTTTTCCTTTTGATTCTGTATCTGAAACTTGGCTAATTATTAACATAGTTTTTTCAGTTGAAACCTCAGTAGGGACCTGAAGAGGCTCCAAGGAGTCCACTATATCTCGCATTAGAGGCCTTGCCTTTGGATTCCTGTTTAAGCAATGGTAAGCTAGCATGGCTGCCTTGTGAACTCCTTTAATAGGATAATCTCCTTCTAGTCTTGGATCTATGATATTCAGAAATTTTTTCTTCTCTTTAAGCAACGGGAGAGCCCAATCAGCTAGGTTCTGCTCTCGGGCTGGCCGTAACTTGTCTAAGGATTTTCTGCCCGTAAGAAGTTCAAGAAGAACAACGCCGAAGCTATAAACATCACTACTAGAACTTAGATGGCCTGCACAAAACAAAAGATGTTTATGAAGTGATCAGTTTTCAGCATTAACTTAAAAAGGAATAATGCTTAAACTTTTAAGTGTTCACCAAAAACCTTTTCCATTTCACATGCCGTGTTGAACAACATAAACAAACTCCTTCGTTCTCCAAAAATCTCCCATGCAGAATGTGCTTACTTTGATTTTTTTTTTGAAAGGATGCTTACTTTGATGTTGACAAGGAATTCTAGTCAGAACATAGCTTACCTGTCATAATATACTCGGGTGCAGCATACCCATATGTTCCCATTATGCGAGTAGAAACATGGGACTTGTCTCCCTCTGGCCCATCTTTTGCAAGGCCAAAGTCGGAGAGCTTTGCATTGTAGTCCTATTTGTGAATCATGTATATAAAAAACACCCAAGTAGTAAGTTAAAAGCTGGTGATTTATTATAATTTGACATAATAGTACTTTGATTGCACTAGAATAGAATAGATTTGTCTCCTTAATATATGTGAGTTTCAAGGAATTTGCAGTGAATTCTTTATCCAAAAAATAAGGTCTAACAGGGTAAAACGCTGAACTACTTAAAAAATATTTCACATGGATTGTAGACTCCTAATCCAATTGGTAAACTTTTGAGGCGGTATTGTAGGAATCCACCTTTCCCCTTACCAAATTCCAACTGCTGCCTCATTTTATAGTTAATGCATTTGTATTAAAAGAACAGAGTTCCATCATTATAATCTATAATGAGCCTTCATCTAAGAAATTGAATGGTGTCTTTTTCTATGATATGAAACAAAGGGAAGCCAAATAATTACTTGATTTTATTTCTTCAACAATTATTCAGTTCGTATACTAACCAAGTCTAACAGAATATTAGACGTCTTAAAATCACGATAGATGACAGGTTTCTCAGCTTCATGGAGAAAGGCAAGTCCTTTTGCAGCTCCAAATGCAATTTTCATTCTAGTGGACCAAGACATAGGTAGCAATACTCCTACAAAAACAAAAGACAAATTACGTTATCACTAATGAAACAAAACTATAGCCATGCCCAACTGCCAACAACAAACAGATTCAGAAATTACAGAATCTGTCTAAAAACAACTCCCTAATCAATGTTTTTCCTCCAACACTAAGTAAGATGAATAAGAAGACATGGGTCTTCAAACACCTTAGAGAAAGTTAAACAATAGTCTTGCCACACCAATGAGAAAATCTTGAGACAAGTTAGTTATATATATCCCCCCCCCCCCCCCCC
>QEOT01006864.1:78725-99913 GCA_003123785.1 Pterocarya stenoptera
TTTCCTTAGATAAAGGTGCATCCCTACACATGTGATAAGATGGTAATCAGAATCTAAAATCTCGTTACACCAACACTGTCATCTTATAGCTTCAGGTTTCAGGAAAGAATGTTGAAAACGAAAAGCTATTGTAAAGGAAGGTGAGAGGCAAGAGGAAATGCATACTTGAAAACAGATTATTTTCCACACTACCCCGCGCCATATACTCATATATAAGTACCCGATGCTCATCTTCACAGCAATATCCAATCAATTTAACCAAATTTGGATGAGAAAGCTGCCCCAAAAATATGACTTCGGCCTAGAAATCCATAAGGAACTTATTCAATCTGGTATTAAGTTGCAGAGTTCTAAAAGAAAGGAATGGTAGATACATATAGACCCATAAGTTTGAAAGTACGGAACAATTAAAAAATGTCGAAGATTACCAGCCATTCTCTGTGACCTTGATAGCTGTTATCACCATCATGAACCTTAACAGCTACAGGAAGTGGAGGAAGCCCTTCCCTTATATCCTCAGAAATAAACCCTTTATAAACACTTCCAAACCCTCCTCCCCCCAGCACTCGGTCTTGCCTAAAATTTCCAGTGATTATCTTCAGCTCATTGAAGGTGAAGGCAATCAATGGATTCGCTGCTGAATCACGGCGCAAATCTTCTACTTCTTTAGGGTTCGATGGTAATTTACTATCATCGTTCCTCTGTTTCACCAATTGGGCCTGGTCTGTTGGAGACTCCAAACAGCAAGATGAAAGCATTATATCGCAGCATTAAATCGCATATCCAGGTACGAAATCCATTGTTATTCTACTTTCATGACAGAACCATACTAATATAAAGAAGAAAACAAAGAATCAATCTAAAGAAGAGACAAGTTGTCACTTCACCGTAGCAGTATTCTGGGTGAGGTATTTGCAGGTAATTTAAGCTTTTAGGAACTATATTTAATATCCTACATTCAAGGAGATAACTTCAGAACCAGGAGTGAAGGAACAAAAAAACATTTTAGGATTGATTAAAAAAAGAAAAAAAACATTTTAGGAGACACTTTCTTCGATAAAATAATTGTAACTCATTAGAATTTGAATTAATCTTTGCATCATCCTACACACTACACATCAAATTTTTTTTATTTTTTTTATTTGTTTCTCTTATTAAATGTGTATTATATGGATGATGAATAAATAAATATAAATATTTCAAGCAGAGTAAAATAAAAAAAAATTGAAAAAAAATTAAAAAAAATAAAAATAATTTGGTGTGTGGTGTGTAGGATGATGCATAGCAATGTCCTTAAAATTTTAGTGATAATACAAACATTGGAGTAGGTGAGCTACAGTAAATATATACACTTTTTTTCCTTGGAATAAGAGAATGTATCCACTTACCACACAAGAAAACGAAAATATATACCTTTTGTTAGGTGGTGAAAACAAGAAGGGAAAGAGTATATCATCATCATCATTTATTTTGTGGCCTTCATTCTAATTGCCAATAGATCACATATATTGATTTAGAATACAGTCTTTGACAAGAAGTCTTACTAAATTCCAAAGAACTTACTAATCATGGCACAAGTAAAAATAGATGACAAACAGAAGCGAAAAGGCGAAAACAGAGCATGAGCAGAAGATTGAAGGTTGTTAATATGTAACCTTCAATCCCAAATTTCAAGAGAGAATACAGATCAGGAAAATAAAAATATACATATATCATTAACCACCGAAAATACTCAGAGACAGAACAAAAACAAACAGAGGAAACCTCTCTCTAGAGGCAACTAGTTTCATTGTAACATAAAGAAAAAATAAATCAAACGAATCCAACCAGTATAAATCATAGCTTTGTCAAAAGCCAACCTGACTTTGCATTGGTTGAGACCCTGTAAATTGAGGTTTCCCACCTACACCAGCAATTCCCCATCACACACCAAACAGAGACCAGCTCCAGACTCACTTCCTCACCAGCCACCCATCACCAAAAGCGAAGTTATTTCACGTTCTAGAGAGAAGAATCAGACCGAAACTAGAAAAAAACACAGAGAAAACACTTTGAGGATGCAATGTTTTACGAGATGGGTTTTCTGTAATTGAGAAACGTCGTCGGTTAGAGTTGTTTGTGGGTACAATTGTTGATAAAAACTGGAAAGTGCAAAAGAGGAATTCTTGAAGGTAATGATGGAGGAGAGTGTCTTGGTGGGGGCTGGTTCTTGGCAATGGCAGAAATGGGCCCACAATCGTGTTGTGTTGTAGGTTCATAATATGCCTTGGTCCGCTTTCTTCTTAGTGCGCACACAAGGTGTATTCTAATCCCCACAAATCTTTTTCCATCACTCTCCAACGTAATCTCCATCTTCTCCCTAGCCTGTGCCCACCTTTCTTTCCATCTTCTTTTCTTCTTTTATAATCTTCCATTTGCGGGAAACTTGGCAACTACTTAACCTGCCGATTGGCGTTATTTTTTTAGGAAAAAAAATGTGTAAATAGCCACATCTGGCCTATAACAGTATACAATATTAATTTTTCTTACTAATTAAACCTTGATATACCAGTAATAGAAAAAAGATGTCCTTATAAATTTGCAAATATAATTCTTATCTTTATATATTTTTTCAATATTTTTTCAACAAACAATATATGCATATATAAATATATATATATATATATTTACATACACACACAACTACTTCTACTTGGCCATAAGTAATGTGTGTGTGATATTGCCCTCGACTCGAGGCCGTTAATTGAGGGATTTGTATGTGCCAATAATTATGGGCGTACCTACCAATGTATTGAATTTTGTACCGTTGAAATATTTTGTTTCTGCAGTGTAGCTGGTACAAAAAATAGTATAATTTCGTACCAGTCAGAATTTCAATCCGTATTGGCTGATATTTCAACCTATATATTTTTTTCAAACTGTAAGTTTATTTTTTGACATTCTAATTCAGACCAAACTATTTATAATTTTTATATATTTATATATAATTTATTCATATATAGACTATTATTTTAGAATATAATTTATTTATATATAGACTATTTTGAAACGATACCGGTATAGAAATATTTCGTTTCAATGCCTCAACTGAAACGGTCATCGGTACGGTCTTCAAAACATTGTGATATGAACCCGTAGGAATGAAATTCCTTGAACCCACAATCAAATTGAAAACTCACCCAAGAAAGTCAAAATCAAATCAATGGATGAAGAATCTAGACCCATTGAAAACTCGTTTAAAAAACATAAACTATATTAAAATTTAAACCCGTTGAAGAACCTGTCTCAAGAACCCAGATTAAAATGGTACGGTCTTCAAAACATTGTGATATGAACCCGCAGGAATGAAATTCCTTAAACCCACAATCAAATTGAAACTCACCCAAGAAAGTCAAAATCAAATCAATGGATGAAGAATCTAGACCCATTGAAAACTCGTTTCAAGAACATAGATTATATTAAAATTTAGACCCGTTGAAGAACCTGTCTCAAGAACCCAGATTACAAGGAGGAACTCCACAAAGGTTGTGATTTGCCTTTGATAAATTCAAAAGTTCAATCAAGAACAAGAAGAGTAAACTCAACTCACAAATAAATTCAATATTGTCTCATCTTCAAATGAGACTACAAAGAGTGTTTAAACCAAAACTTAATTGAAACCCTAACCCAAAATAAACCACTTAGTTCCAAAAGTACCCTCAGATGAACAGTGTTGCGGCTACAGTACCGTGCTACAGTGCTTTCTACAGTACCACTCTTTAAACTCCAGTTTCTAACATGTAACTTTCCAATAAGCCATTTGGCCAAAATACAAGACCTTCCCAAAAACCATAATTCATAAGAAATAAGATATATATGGGCCAAGTATCCTTAAGTCTATTTATTTTAAACTAATAAAATAAATCATTTAACCAAATTGAAAGCCTTCAATAACAATAGGCCATATCTCTAAGTCATGTCTTCCACAGCTTGAATCAAGTGGATCAATACTGGTTCTTCTTCTTTCAAGCCCATCTTGAGTATTGGGCTCTTGCCAGCTTCATCTCAAGTGGATTGCATCAATCCTTGCATTGCTTCCTTGATCTTCTTGGCTTTTGATCTTGTAATTAGCCCATCTGGAACCATGCAAGGATATTGCATAGTTGTAGCATGGTAATTTCTAAATGACTTACTAGTTTGACATCACATGTGTAAGGGGATTTTTCTCCCAAGAAAGGCCCACCAAGCTTTGGCCTAGAACCTGGTCCAAAAGGTCCCTTATCCGTGAAGGGGACAGAACATTTACTAGGAAGGGATTCTGAATAGTCGACAAGATAAATCAGCCTAACATTCTGTGGCTGCCTTCAGAACTCAGGGATCTGCACAGAACGCAACAAGAAACCCAGAGGGCCCTCGATCCATTGGCATCAGGACATTTACGACTCATATAAACCAGATCATAATTCAGGGGATCACGCCACATTAATGGCACAACTGCTAAGTTACACGCCACATTTTTTAAGTAGATGCAAAGTTACGTCGCATTAAAGGAGGTCTAATAGCAGATACAAAAAAAGAAGGCATGAACTTTGTAGAGAAAAAGACTATTTGCACATTCCTCCATAAAATATATAGCCAGGTCTAGGTACCAACAAGTTCTTTAATTTCTAGACTCCCTTACTTATTTGTTATAATCCAAGAATATTTACTAACTTTGATATTGGAGGTTACCCGGCCTCTAAGTCGCCCTCTTAAAGCCACAGTCTTTTCTATCATTTCCAGGCCCATTTTCAAAGATTTAAACTGTCGGAACTTGATCCAAAGGTGGGCGAAATACAACGTTAACAACCTGCATTATGCATAACATGTAACATGGGCTTGTTTACTCATATTTTATCGTTATTTCCTTTCAGTAAATATTTACTAATATCAATGTATGCTAAGTGGAGGTTGTTGCTGGAAAGTGGAAAGTTGGATCCATCTGTAGTTGAAGCCTCACGCAGGGCTACGCATCGCATGTGTGCATGCAGGCTACGGCACTAAATGGGTTTAGATCTGGAGGCCGGCTGAGCATTTAGTTTTCACGCAAGTATTTTGGCTTCCAAACTATGGGCAAGAAATTGTCGACTTAAATATGCTTGCTTTTCAGTGATCAGTGCAATGTCTTGAGTATGATATCATGCCATCCTTTGTAGTATCCTCATCCAAATCTGTTGATTGTTGGAGGTGAAGGTAATTAAGGCTACTGTTTAATTTATTATAAATGCTTAATTGCAACTTAATTCTTACATTTGGTCTTGCATAGTTGTTGCCCGAAGCATAAGAACATTAATGAAGACTGTAAACAGCTTCTAACACTCCACTCTCCACGATTAATAATAAAGTCACTTTTAAACATTTTTGAAAGCCATAATACTACTACTAAACTTGTTTAAACTATTTTTTCTTAAATAAGCGTTAGATACAAATATTCTCAAAAATTAAATCATCTTTATTAAAAATACTGAAATCATAAAAGAAAGTGCACGGAAGTATGTATTAAAATTTCTCAAAATCTATGCCATAACTTAAAATTTCTGTACACGATCTAGGCCACTATTACGCCTCCCTGAACTAGGTCTCATTCTACAGCTCTACTTTCATAAATATTCTGACTTGGGGTAGTTTAAAAATAAAAACAAAAATTAAAATTAAAATGAGTCAATGACTCAGTAAGACACCCATAATAATGTAAACATACTTAATATAAGATTTTTCATAAAATATTTCATGCTGAGAACTTAAAATCATAATGATTCATACGTATGCTCATGCCATGCATGATTTGTCTTTAAATTATCTGACTTATCATATTTATCTTGCTGGACCACACACTTAATCTTTTGTTAACCTTGTGTATAAGGTTGTGTATCGACCCCACATTCTACGGCTGCAAGGGGAGCTGCTAATAGTATTCTAGCATGCTCTGGTAGGCTACGCTTAGGTCTATGGCTTGCACGTCCACCCATAAATCGTATTAGTACCATGCATCTGAATAAACATCTGATTAATTGTTATGATATTATCTTGCACTTGAACTTAAGATAACTTATGTATCTTATGCAACACGAGATGCATAATATATACATAACTATAACATGCAGAATGAAACATGATGAACAACGTGCTTACAAATATCATGACATGCGTGGTACGTAAACACTGACTTCCAAAGAACTAGTTTTAATAACAATATATATAACTAGATAACATGTGATAATTTTAATTTATGATCAAACTACTTATATTTTAGTGTTGCTTTCTAAAATTTTCAGCATGGAGTTGATCACGTGAATTAGAAGGAGAGAGAAAATGTAAGGGATGTTGTAAGATAAATGAGGCAGTCGATTATTGACGTGGTGAACATGGAACATGCACGGTGTTGGACTGGGTATCTTGTGTTCAATCGCTACACTTATCAAGATTTATGGTTTTTTTTTCAAATAACACATGGAAAAGAGATATTTATAGATATATTTAGGAGATGGTGCCGATGAGTTTGAGTTGGACTCGGTTAATACATGTAATGACACGAATATGCTAAACACTCACTCGCAATCATCTAAGAAGGGAGTTTAAATTTAAAAATATGATCTAGTAATTCATTCAATGTATGATTTGTAATGACTGAGACTGCGTAGAAGACTTCAATCGGTGATATTTTAAATTGAAATAAATTTATAATGATCGATCTTGAAATTCTAAAAGGAGTTTAACTCATTCAATCTAGCTATTGAGCCTAATTAAAACTCTTAATCAACTTTAATAATTTATCGCTCATAGGCTAATCCAATATGACCCATTAAATATAATTTAGGCCCAATAAAAATTATCAATAATCCAACCTTAAAATTATTGATTCGGGTCGTTACACAGCTGGCACCTAGTGTTCATTACCTCGTGTCAAGTCTTATACATGATATTTAACAATAATATCCCTCCGCACCAAATAGATTGGGGAAGAAAATGAAGGACAAAGAAGGGAAGGGCAGGCCTAGTTAAACTGATCACCACACATTTTAACTAGTAAGACAATTTTTTTTTTTTTTTTTTACATGTAAACATGTGATTTGTTTGGGTGGTCATTTCTTAAAATTGGTCAGTTCGAATACAAGCATCTGCTTAATTATTTTTTATGTATTATTTATAAATTTAAAAAAATTATAATAATTAGATAATAATTAAATAATTAAAATTAAATAATATTCAAACGTTGAGATGAGATATCAGTAAAATTAAACAAGACCATGCCAAATCATTATCAAATCCAGTGATCAGGCCGCCGCGAAAATTAATCAGCCTCTAGAAACCAACAAGTATTTGTTGATAAACTTGTAACTTATGTCAGCAATATGATAATCTGCAATAAGTAAAAAGTGAAATGTTTATCACCAACAGATACTCGGGTGAGTTTGATATATAAAACATTTCATATCAATTTATCATTATAATTTTTTAAAATTTTTATATAAAAATATAATTAATAATTTTTTATTTTAAATTTTTAAATAAAAATAATATTTTATTTATTTTTTAATAAAATATATTTTTTCATTTCATTTAAATTATGTATCAAACCTGTCCTCAAAGTCAAAGTCTTAATTAATGAGTAATCGGTACTTCCAATATCGGTGAAAACAATGGGGACACAGTTCAGTGATGGACGACAATATAATTATACAGCATTTCTGACAGTATTCTGCAAAAATGTTATGAATTCAAGATTTGCCTTTTTGATCAAAGCATGCCTTAGCTAGCTAGCCAGAGTAAGGGCTATGTGTGTGTGTGTGTGTATATATATATATATATATGTTGGTCCACACGTCAGTGACGTACGTATATGGCTCATGTATACGTAAAAAGATTAAATCTCTTTTAGATTTAAAAATGAATTAAGATAAATTAAAATAATTTAGATAAATTAAATAAAATATTATTAAAATATTATTTTTAATATTAATAATATTTTGATATTTGAAAAATATTGAATTACTTATTATATTTTATATAAAAATTTAAAAAAAAATAATAATAATAAGATGAGATGAGTTGAAGTAAATTTCGAATTTAAATAATATAAATTAAAAACATATATATTGGAAAGATATTTAGCTATATATATGTCCCACCTTATGGCCGGGCTCGAGATTGTCATTCTTCTAAAAGGCATGGCTAGAGCAAGCCGGGATATATTGTTCTAACTTGTAAAGAGAATGGAAATGTCTTAGTGATGAATGGTCCGGTGGGTCCAAATTCAAGCATATACGATATATTCTGATCTCCTCCTTGTCTTTGTTTTGAGTACAAAACCCTGGAGATCATGAGCACGTACAGATTGAAATGGCTGAACTCATGACCACCACCTGTTCATTCTAGAAGCCGGGCCTAACGTCGAGCTGGCCGGCCACATCCACCCTCATGTTAATTTTAATTTTGATAATAATGGCTAATAATTTTTATAATTAGCTAGCTGTACATGATGACGATGGCCAGACACCATACATACATATATCCTAGAAATTAATTAAGATATGTAGAAAGGTAATTGGATGATGATGATGATGATGATGTGAAGGTTAAGATGATCAGGACGTGCCAGCTCCCTCCATCAGACGACTTTAATTAGTCCTTAATTATAAACCTCTGATCTGATTACGCAACAACAAATATTTGACTCATAATTTGTAGGTTTGCAGCTCATGAGCTGATGATCAGTACTGTCTCGCCTTTTATGCCCCCATTTTCTGACAAATCAACCATTCATCTTCGATCTACTACTCCAAGTTTTTAGAATCATAACAGATCGATCTCTGTTGGGAAAATTTCTGTCCTCCTGCAACTCAATCAAACTTGGAACTTTTGTCCTCGATCTATGGACATAAATGTGATTAAAAAAAAGTGGGATAAAATTCAAATGGCTTCATCGAAGGTTCAAGGATAGACTAGTAGCAAAGGGTTTTCAGCAGAAGTTTAGCTAAGTGGATTACATAGACACATTCAGTCCAGTCATACAGTCAACTACAATCTGAGTTATTCTTGCTATAGCAGTCCACTTTGACTGGCCCTTGGGGCAACTTGACGTCTCCAATCTATTTTTGTATGGACATGATCTGAATGAAGAAAAGCAAATGAAGAGGCCAGATGGGTTTATTGATCTTATCTATCCCAATCATTTTTGCAAACTAAATAAAGTCCTCTATGTCCCCAAGCAGACATCCCGGCCGGCATGGTTTCACAGATTTTCACCAGCTTTGGTTCACTTTGGGATTTAAAATTCAAGCCTGATTTCTTTTTATTGAGTTTCCCATCTATATATGAATGAATGTTTACTAAATTTTGCAACAATATTTTCAATGTAGAACATAAAAGCCAGAAGCTTGTCAATTTTAAATGAACCATTACCAAAAGTTTTAAGGAAAACTATTAACCTTACAAAGTCAACAAATCAAATATAGGCTCAACAATATAGGAGTAATAACTTATCAAGATCCATTGATTCATTGAGTTATGAGAAAAGAAAAATCTTCATCAAGAAAAATAAAACCTTTTAAAATACCCAACAATGAGTGAAGTAGGAAAAAAAAAAAGAGGAGAAAAATGCTAAAATTTTAATATACCCAAGTAGATTTGATCAATTTTTTAAAATTTTAATGTACCCAAATTAAAAAAAGAAGAAAAGAAAATAGGTTGCAAGTTAAAACACTAGAATTTTAATAAACCCCTTTAATTCCGTCTTCCGGATGCAAATTCACATGTTTCGATTGATCCCAAAAGCAGAAATCCTTTTTTAAACCCTCCACTTGCATACACCATTCCCTCGTTAACCCCGAGTCTTTAGGCTAGTTTGAGTAGTAAAGTATTATGATAATACTCTACTACTATTCATCATTATTTTTTATCTACTTTTCACTACTTGTGAGGAGAGGCTCAGCCCACGAGGCCAGAGGACAAGGGCGGGGCCGGACCAAGTTGGCCCAAGTGGCCCGGGAGGGGGAGCAGTCGGGCTACATGCGCTAACCAAAGCGTGAAAGGTAGAATTGTCTAACACCATTGTTGGCTGACATTCAGGGACAGTCTCCGTCCCCGAACCCCGGCGTCTGGACAGGCTTAAAAGATGGACGCACTTGACCAGGGCCACCCGCATTTAATGGGACGAAAACGGGCATGCCACGATAGGGAGCCACGCCGCATTTAATGAATCTTGAGGCTAGGCATGCCACGACATGCCTCCTGGGGTGTCAGTAACAACCATGATCGAGTCTGGAAGGCTTGTTACGCAACTGAGAGATGGCAGGGACACCCGGTCTCGGTATGGAGTAGCACATCCACCATCTTCTTCCTGAGGATCGCCCCGACCAGGTATATATACCCCTTCCCTCAGCCAGGGGAAGGGTTCAGACACTTTTACTCTTCGGAGGTGTCCCTATGAAGAAATCACATATTGACTTTAGCATCGGAAGTGTCCCCACCACCCCGAAGCTCTCATTTCTTCATAGTAGCAGGTGGACAAATTAGGCCCCCGTGGCGTTACTCGGGTTGCAAAACACGACATCAACAGTGGCACCGTCTGTGGAATTTTTTTTCCTATAGTAGCATGTCCTTCGTATACCGGTAACCACAAGTTTCCAAGCATCATGAAGAGAGAAGAACAGTTTGAAGCAATAGAAACAAAAGCCAACGAGATTGGTGAAACCATACAAAAACTCATAGAAGAAGTAGCAGCTTTCTGCCAAGAGAATGCCACTCTGAGGAGAACCGAAGGGGAATTGGAGGGAGACGAGCCTAGCTAGCATGCCGAATCAAGGCGGATCCCGTAGGTTGCTTTGGCCGAAAAAGAAAGGCACAAAATGCACCTCGAGCTCCGGGAATAAATATGTTGAAATGACCAAACTGATAAGCACATCATCCTCGGTTGAACAGTTGCTCACTAGCACGAACTTGCCAAATAGCACCAAAGTCATGGTGGTTCCTCTCCCATCGAGGTTCAAAGTACCACAAGTGGACGCGTACGACGGGTCCAAGGACCACTTGGAGAACTTGGAAACGTTCAAAGTCCACATGACCTTGCACTGGTTCCTAGGAGAAATCGCATGCAGAGCTTTCTCGCTCACACTGAAGAGGGCGATGAGGGCTTGGTTTGGATCCTTGCTTCCTAGTGCTATCGACAGCTTTGCCGAGCTGGCCCGTCTCTTCCTGACACAGTTCATAGCGAGCCAGAAGAAAGGTGCCCGACTACCTACCTCCTAACAGTGAAGCAGTGGGATGACAAAAGTTGAAAGTCATACATCTGCCAGTTCAATCAGGAGCTCATGACCACGGACGACTAGGAATGAGAAGATAACCCTGACGCCCCTGCTGAGGGTAATTTGGCCCCGAAACCCGTTCATGACTGAGATAGCACGGAGAACCCCTACAACACTAAGGGAGTTTATGGACTGGGTCGACGGCTTCATTAATGCAGAAGACACCTTCAGGGCATTGACGGCTCTCCAGAGGACCAAGCTAGAGATGAAAGGCCTACCACCTGACGGAGGGGCCAGGAAAGCCGAAAGTATTGGGCCTACCACCTGACGGATCGGCGCAGTACTGAAGACTGCTAAACCTTGAAGCAAAGGAGGGAGTTGTTGGAGGATTTGCTAGACCAACATTGGTAGACGACAGATAAATGGGAACGCTGTAAGGGCGGTCATTCAAGAGTCCGGTGAAGTGAGAGCTCGAGGAAATGAAGGCCTAGGAGAGAGGCTCGAGGGAGCTCGCGATGCCGGAGCCCGATGGGTGAGATCAACACAATCGTAGGAGGATACGCGGGAGGAGGTTCCACCTCGTCGGCTCATAGGGCTCATGCCTGAAGGGCCCTGTATGAGGAAGTATTCACGACTGGAAAGGTCGCAACTGGCACTAGGAAGCGCATTGAGGGAGTACCGATAATCTTCAATGAGAATGATGAGGAGGGCATCCTCCACCCCCATGACGATGCATTGGTGGTTATCATACAAATCGCCAACTTCACTACCCAAAAAGTCCTCGTCGACAACGGCAGTTCGGCCAACATTCTATTCTGGGAAGCTTTTGTTAGAATGGGTTTCAACCTGGACTGGTTGTGTCCGGCCCCGACGCCACTCAAGGGCTTAACAGGTGACATCGTCCAGCCGTTGAAGGCCATCACACTGTCCATCCTTGCCAAGAAGGCCCCTAGGACTTCAGCCATGATGGCCAACTTCCAAGTGGTGAAGGCCCCATCCTCTTACAATGCAATATTGGGTCACCCGACCCTAAACAGCCTAGAACAGTAACCTCCACCTACCTCATCAATATGAAGTTCCCCACATACTTGGGGGTGGGAGAGGTTCGCGGCGAGCAAGTACTAGTTTGGGAGTGCTACTTTCGAGAGCTAAGGCATCAAGTTAAGGAAGTCAAGATGATTCGGGAAGCAGGGGAGGTAGCAAGGCCACTTCGCCCCCAACCCTAGTCGAATGGGATGATGAAATCCGAGATGAGCAAGCATTGCGGCAGGCGAAGCCCAATGAGCCCCTGGAGTTGGGAACTAAAATGGCTCCAAAATTAAGGCAGGCTGTGAAACGACTCCTCATCGAGCACCAGGACGTGTTTGCCTAGAGCCACGACGAGACACCTAGGATCGACAACTCAATCATCTAGGAAGGTCAAGCAAAAATGCCGAAGTTTTAGTGTGGAAAAGCATGCGGCTATGAGCAAGGAAGTGGACCATCTGCTTACGGCAAGATTTATTTGGGAAGCTTACTATCCCGAATGGCTTTCCAATGTTGCGCTATTAAAAAAGGCAAGTGGAAAATAAAAATGTGCATCGACTTCACGGACCTGAATAAGACTTACCTGAAAGGTAGCATCCCCTTGCCTTGCATTGATTTGATAATGGACTCAACGGCTGGTCATCACCTCCTCAAATTCATGGACGTGTACTCCGAATACAACCAGATCTGGATGAGTCTCGACGATGAAGACAAAACTGCCTTCATCATGGACAGAGAACTCTATTGCTACAGGGCCATGTCGTTTGACCTAAAGAACGCCAGCACCACATACTAGTAGCTAGTCAACAAGATGTTCAAGCAGCAAATTGGATGGAACATGGAGGTGCATATAGACGACTTGCTGGTGAAGAGCAAGAAACCCGAACAACACCGATCAGACCTATGGGAAGCCTTCGAGGTCCTCCAACATTACCAAATGAAACTCAACCCACTGAATTGCGCCTTTGGAGTGGAGTCGTGCAAGTTCTTGGGCTTCATGGTCTCTGAGCGAGGTACCGAGGCCAACCCAGAAAAGGTTCAGGCAATAATGGGAATGCCCCCTCCCCGCAACCTTCATAAAGTTCAGAGGCTCGCCAGCCGAGTAGCAGCCCTAAACCACTCTATCACCTGGTCGACCGATCAATGCCTTCCATTCTTCAAGGTCTTGAAGAGGGCCTAATGCGACACTGCCTGTGACGAGGGATTCGTCGAACTGAAGATGTACGTAGCCCACCCACCACTTCTCAGTCAGACTAAGCTAGCTGAAAACTTGATTGTGTACTTGGTCGTGTCGCCGCACGTCATGTCCGCAGTGTTAATCTGAGATGTAGATGAGGGATAACGACTGGTCTACTATACAAGCCGGACACTCCACAGGGCCGAGGCCAAATACCCACTGATGAAAATGCTGAAGTTCGCATTGGTAGTCGTCGCAAGAAGATTGAGGCCATACTTCCAAGCCCACAGAGTGAAAGTACTCACCGATGCCCCCCAAGAAGATTGTGTAGAAGCCCAACACGTCTGGCCGGCTTGCCAAATGGACAATCGAGCTAACAAACTCGACATAGAGTACATGCCCCATATAGTGATCAAAGGGCAAGTGCTGGTCGACTTCATGGTTGAGTTCACAAGTTTCCTAGAGAGATACAAGTCACACCCTAAAGGAAGCCTTGACAGGTCTACATGGATGGATCGTCCTACCGGGCTGGCAGGGGTGTAAGGGTGCACATAGTCACCAAACATGGACAAGAGCACAACTATGTGATAAAGCTTACCTTCAAAACGACCAACAACGAGGCTGAATACGAAGCGTTGTTAGTAGGAATGTTGGTGGCAAGACGGTTAGAAGCCACATAAATCGAGGTGAAGGTCGATTCCTAGGTAGTTGTCAGTCAGGTGTTAGGAGAATTCGCCACAAAGGGCAAGAAGTTGAAGAAGTACCTCTAGCAGGAATGCGAGGGGTGCGACCTCTTCCACTACTTCTGCATACACTTGATTTCGAGGGGAGAGAACCAGAAGGCGGATCGTTTGGTGAAAGCCGCCTCAGGGAAGGAAGAGCTCCCTCATACGGTGGTTAGGACAGTCGACGCCCCAACCATTGGGGCCTAGGTTTCAGTTGCCTCCTCAGCACCTCCCGAATGGGCCACAGACATTATGAAAAGTCAGGAACAGAGCTGTGCGGTTCACATGATGGGAGGGGTCCTATACAAGAGGGGTTTCTTCGAACCTCTCCTAAGATGTATCTCGCCGGATGAAGCCCAATATGTATTGGCCGAGATACACGAAGGCATCTGCAAGAACCACTTAGGCGGAAGAGTGTTGGCCGCAAAAGTAACCTGAGCTGGATACTATTGGCCCCACTCGGAGAACTTCACAAGGAAATGCCTGAGATGCCAATAACATGCGCCCGTGCCACGCTGCCCTCCAGAGGCGTTAACTTGGATCACCTTTCCATGGCCTTTCGCGCAGTGGGGGCTAGACTTGATTGGCCCATTATCAACTGCTAGGGGAGAGGCAAAATTTGTAGTCGTGATAGTTGACTACTTTACGAAATGGGTCGAAGTAGAGGCCTTGGCAACCATCACCACCCGAGCTATCACAAAGTTCTTGCAGAGGTTGATAGTCTGTCGATTCGGTATTCCCCAAAGCTTCGTATTGGACAACGGGAGACAATTTGATTGCTCTCATTACCGAGAATGGTCACAGAGTTGGGGATTAAGGTCAAGTACTCTTCGCCGGAACACCCACAGGCCAACAGTCAAACCTAAGCAACCAATAAGACTCTATTGTCCACCTTGAAGAAAAAGTTGAGGATCCATAAAGGGGGATGCACTGAAGAGCTCTTGGTAGTACTGTGGGAGTATCAGATGATTGGCAGGACCCCCATTAGAATGACTCCCTTCGCCCTCACCTACGGGAGTGAAGTAGTGATTCCCACGGAAGTGAAAATGCCCACATATCGGGTCCAGTACTTTGATCTAAGCGTTAACGACGAAAGACTAAAGGAAAACCTAGATCTCCTAGAAGAAATACGGGAAGAAGCTGTGGTGCGGACAATGAGCAACAAAAGGAAAGTGGAGCAGTACTTCAACAAGCGAGTTATGCCGCACTCCTTCAAAATAGGAGACCTGGTGCTAAAACAGACCAGGGTGACCTCCCAGGAGGAAGAGAAATTGGGGCCGCGATGGGAAGGCATGTACGTAGTAACAACGTGCAATAGACCCGATTCTTACTGCCTTAAAGACAGTCAAAGCCACGAATTCCCCCATCCATGGAACACCGAGCATCTGAAAAGGTACTTTGCCTAAGGATCACGAATGTCATCTATGAATGGAGCCCGTGTACTTACAAATGTATCCAATGAACTTATAAATAAAGATCTGTGGATGTTTGCCTCAAACTCGCCGAATTTTCAAAACTAAAAACCAACAAAATCGAGTTCCTAGACTCTCAACAGGGTTAAGGTTGGGCCCAAAGCATCCCGAGCTCTGCCCACCTGGCCATTCGAATACAAGTCCCTAGACTTGTCGAGACTCGTTTCCAGCAAAACCAAGTCCCTAGACCCGGCACAGGGTTGCCCACATGGCAACCCGGACACATGACCTCTACCCACTGGGCTACTCGGATACAAGTCCCTAGACTTGTTGAGCCTCATGTCTAACAAAGCCAAGTCCCTAAACTCGCCGTGAGGTTACCCACATGGCCACTTAAATGCAAGTCCCTAGATTTGTCGAGTCTCGTGTCCAACAAAATCGAGTCCCTAGACTCGCCGCAGGGTTAAGGCTAGGCCTAGAGCATCCTGAGCTGTGCCCACCCGGCCATTCGGATGCACGTCCATAGACTTGCCAAGCCTCTTGACAGCAAAGCCGACTCGCTAGACTCGTCACAGGATTAAGGTTGGGCCCATAGCAGCCCAAGCTCTGCCTACTTAGCCACTCGGATACAAGTCCCTAGACTTGCCAAGTCTCATGACCAGAAAAGTTGAGTCTTTAAACTCGCTACAGAGTTAAGGCCGGGCAGCAGGATTAAGGCCAGGCTCACAACAAGTTTGCCCACATGGCCACGTGGATACAAGTCCCTAGACTTGTCAAGCCTCGTGCTCATCAAAGTTGAGTCACGAGACTCATGTCCAAAAATAAAAGAGCACGAAAGAACAATTACACAAGTAAAAAAAAAAAAGCGATCTATATATATGAGACTCAAATTTATATATAAGCATGGATTACAAAAAGAGAAGGGAAGCAACAAAAGGGTTCGGAGCCAGTACAATATCGACTACTGGGGTAGAGAGGGAACGCCTGGGAAGATTGGAGGTACCCCTGCCCTCTCAAGGTTCTTGTCGAACGCGTAAGTCTGAGAGTTCGGTTCTAGGGAGGCTAGACTCTGAGTGTTGAGATCCGTCCTAGGATGTTCCTGTAGATGGTCTTGCAACCATTCGAGACCCTTCTTGTAGCCATACCCCAAAGCCACATTTCAAATGGCCCGAGTGTTCTAGATTTGGGACCTTATCTCCCTCAAGTAATTGGCACTGGCCTCTTGGATGGACTCCATGGATGAGATCTAAGTGTCCCGAGCCAAGATGGTGTTTGTCACATTCACCAACTTGGCTTCGAAGCTACGAGCCAGAGCCTCGTTCCTCTACACCTTTGCTCTCTGGCGTCGAACTTCCTGAACGAGCGAGAAGTGCTTGAACAACAGCTGCGAGCGTTGCCTACTCTTAGACCATCTAATCCTTCTTTTCCCTAAGCACCAGAAGCCTCATCTGGGCCGAATACAACTCCTCCTTCTTTTCTAAGTCCCTCTGGGCATCGGAATGCCCATCCCGGAGATGCTTGCACTCCGAGGCAACCTGGGAGAGCTCCTACTTGGTCCAGCTCCATCTTTAGCACATTCTTCTTCCTTTTGAGCTTATGACCTTCTCCCTCATGATCCTGTGGGCCCTTCCTCGGTCATGGGCCAAACCTTCACGGGTCCCTAAGATAAGGCGGGACCCGAGGAAGGTTCTTTAGTCTCCAAGGGCCCATCCTCAATTATGGGCTAAACCTCCCCTTTGGCCAAGCCTGACTCACCCGTTGAAGGACTTTGCTGGGATGGCCACTCTAGAAAGATAAAAGTCCACCTCCAGCTCCGGGGGAGGAGCGCATGGAAGGCAACGAGATTGATACACGATTGTCGCTTAACTCCATGATGAAGGGAAGGCACGAGCCTACCCCTCCCTATCGCCAAGCCACAGGGACTGCTGAGGAGGAGGAAGCCCATGCCCTAGTACTTGGAGAAATGGAGGGAGCAGCACCTTCTCAACCGGTGGTCTCTGGGACAGGAGCAGGGGTTAGAGACCTTGTTATGGCTGGTGGAGTGACAAGTAGAGTGGCCTCCCCCACAAGTGTCTCCTTGAAGAAGGCAATAGGTTCCACAACTAAGGCCCTCAAGGGGGCTGGTTGGATGAAGGCGTTGCAGAAGGTGGCCAGAAAAAATGTCATCATCTTCCTCTTCTTCGACGATGAACGCCATTGGGAAAGAGGTAGTTCCCCAGGTAAGGGGAACGAAGATCTTTGTCGCTCGGGTTGCACTAGCTGGGACCCACCAACCTCGCTCATCGACGCCTTGTGGGGAGAGGGGGGCATGGTCCCTTTGGCTCCACTCTGGGATGTGCCATCTCTGCTTCGAGATCACCCGACCTCGTTTCGGGGAACCCCGCCAGCCTCGTCATGAGCCACCTTTGGCCGCTTCTCCTTGCTACCAGCCGTGGGAGGATTCGAGTGAAGTCTCTTACCTCAGGGGGATGAGCGGTCAGGGATAGTCAAGTAGCTCTTGATGTTGATGTCAAATAGCACCACGTCGGTTTCCGCATCATAAAGGTGGGACAATACCCAGGCTAGCACTGTCGCTAGCCTAGTCTCCTCCTTCCGGGACAATTAATAGATAGGCTCTTGGATGGGGGGATGTACGACCAAACGACCTGAACAGGAAACTCTATTGGCCTCTTCCCCCTCGAGGTACTTCCATCTTGAGTCAGAGATAAAGAACTTCTGGGACTAGTCCTTGATGTGCAAGTGGCACGACTCAAGGCTGGTAATGCGCCTCCCGACCGTGGGTGCCTGGAAGCTGCACAAACTTCTACCAAGGCGTAACACGCAGTACACCGACAGGAACTCCCGAGCTGTCAAGTCGAGGTACTTTTTAGAACCAGGTCTGAGCACATAAATGATACAACTGGCCACCAAGAGCCCCCAAGTGTTTGGATGGAGCTGCACGGGGGCTCACCCCGAGAAGCTTAGAACGTCTCAAACGAGCGGCATAATGGGAGCGAAGCCCGTTCGCGAACATGAGGGGGTAGAATTCCACATGGCCCGCCATTCCATCAAAATCCACGGCGGGCACACGACACCTTGAGACCTCCAAAACTGCTGATGCAAGGATGTTTGAATGCTCGGAGGTCATCATGGGAGATCGACGACTCCCAACTCTTTCAACTGAAGTACAAGGGCTTGGTGTTGGAAGAACCTTTCGGGGCCATGGGAACGGCTAAAGACAGAGGTGAGAAAGAATAAGAGGGACACTGAAAGCTCGAGGGAACGAAACGAGGGGCAACGATGATGAGAAGCTCAGAGAAGATAGAGACAGTAATGGGGAAAAGATGAGGGAGATGGACCTTATATAGGGCTGCACGTACGACGAGGCAATGGAAATTGAGGCGTTGTTGATGATGTAGGCGAGTGGCCTCGAGAAGGTGATTGAGTCGGGCGCGTGGGGAGCACGAGCCAATGTACGGCTAGGGACGTTGGGAAACACTCCCACTGAATCCAACTTTCGGAAAGCTGGAGAGATCGCAAAAACTGAGGCAACACAAGCATTGAATGACGTGTGTAAGTGGCCTTGTGGAACCCAACCAACGCGGGACTGCACATATGTGGGAAGTCAAGTCGGGCGCATGGGGATCACATGCCAATGTATGGCCCGAGACGTGGGGAAACACCCCCACCAAATCCAACCTTCGGGAAGTTGGGGAGACCACAAAACTGAGGCGACGCAAGCATTAAATGTGTGGGTAGGTGGCCTTGTGGAACCCAACCAGCGCATATCTGGGCAAATGTGAGAAGCCACGTCGGGCGCCTGGGAAGCATAGGCCAATGTACGGCTTAGGACGTGGGGAAACGCCCCCACCGAATCCAATAGTCAGGAAGTTGGAGAGATCGCAGAAACCAAGGTGACACAAACATTAAATGATGCGGGTAAGTGGCCTCGTGGAGCCTAACAGGCGCAGACCCATTCAGACGTGATAAACCACGTCAGGCGTGTGTGGCCAATGCCCAGCCTAGGACGTGGGGAAACACCCTCACCAAATCTAACCTTCGAGAAGATGGAAAGAAAATGGAGGCCGAGAAGCATTAATGACGGGGAGAACGACCGTGAGGAACGTGCTCGAGGGAGGCACAACAAGGATGTTTTGAATTCCTACCACAAAAAGTTTGCTCGGAATTCGCAGGGTACTATGAGGTGAGTAATCCCCAAGGCCAGGCCTAGTCCATGAGGCCTAAATAGTTTAAGGGTGGGATCAGACCAGGTCGGCCAAGGAAGCCCGAGAGGGGAAGCAATCGGGCTATACGGGCAGACTAGAGCATGGAAGGCAAAATTATCTGACACCACTNATATCGGGTCCAGTACTTTGATCTAAGCGTTAACGACGAAAGACTAAAGGAAAACCTAGATCTCCTAGAAGAAATACGGGAAGAAGCTGTGGTGCGGACAATGAGCAACAAAAGGAAAGTGGAGCAGTACTTCAACAAGCGAGTTATGCCGCACTCCTTCAAAATAGGAGACCTGGTGCTAAAACAGACCAGGGTGACCTCCCAGGAGGAAGAGAAATTGGGGCCGCGATGGGAAGGCATGTACGTAGTAACAACGTGCAATAGACCCGATTCTTACTGCCTTAAAGACAGTCAAAGCCACGAATTCCCCCATCCATGGAACACCGAGCATCTGAAAATGTACTTTGCCTAAGGATCACGAATGTCATCTATGAATGGAGCCCGTGTACTTACAAATGTATCCAATGAACTTATAAATAAAGATCTGTGGATGTTTGCCTCAAACTCGCCGAATTTTCAAAACTAAAAACCAACAAAATCGAGTTCCTAGACTCTCAACAGGGTTAAGGTTGGGCCCAAAGCATCCCGAGCTCTGCCCACCTGGCCATTCGAATACAAGTCCCTAGACTTGTCGAGACTCGTTTCCAGCAAAACCAAGTCCCTAGACCCGGCACAGGGTTGCCCACATGGCAACCCGGACACATGACCTCTACCCACTGGGCTACTCGGATACAAGTCCCTAGACTTGTTGAGCCTCATGTCTAACAAAGCCAAGTCCCTAAACTCGCCGTGAGGTTACCCACATGGCCACTTAAATGCAAGTCCCTAGATTTGTCGAGTCTCGTGTCCAACAAAATCGAGTCCCTAGACTCGCCGCAGGGTTAAGGCTAGGCCTAGAGCATCCTGAGCTGTGCCCACCCGGCCATTCGGATGCACGTCCATAGACTTGCCAAGCCTCTTGACAGCAAAGCCGACTCGCTAGACTCGTCACAGGATTAAGGTTGGGCCCATAGCAGCCCAAGCTCTGCCTACTTAGCCACTCGGATACAAGTCCCTAGACTTGCCAAGTCTCATGACCAGAAAAGTTGAGTCTTTAAACTCGCTACAGAGTTAAGGCCGGGCAGCAGGATTAAGGCCAGGCTCACAACAAGTTTGCCCACATGGCCACGTGGATACAAGTCCCTAGACTTGTCAAGCCTCGTGCTCATCAAAGTTGAGTCACGAGACTCATGTCCAAAAATAAAAGAGCACGAAAGAACAATTACACAAGTAAAAAAAAAAAAGCGATCTATATATATGAGACTCAAATTTA
>QEOT01006864.1:125925-156835 GCA_003123785.1 Pterocarya stenoptera
ATTGGCACTAGGTGTCCAAGAACAGTGTCCCGACTAATCCCGGAGGTGCACAAGCTCTCGGCAAGGAGTTTCCCGCAAGTGCACATCCGGTAATTCAAGGAAAAAATCTCACAATCCAATGACCCCTAGAGATTGTTTGCACCCAGTGGAATTCGAACCTTGGACCTTGGAGGGAGCATACCACCAAGACCAAGGCTTTTACCACTTCACTAACATATCCCTAGATAGCGACAAATACTATGAGAACTACCCTAGAAACACATTACTCAAGATCACAACACCACAATGACTCCTGATAAAAACATTTGGGTTTGAGCATAGGAAATCATGGTAACTTGGTTATCATGAAAGTGTGACATAGACGTACTAAAACCAGGAAATGTGGATAACACATCCCAAGTCGTGAGATTCCCATTTTAACACTGATTACAGTTGTTAAGTTCACAACCTAAATATATCAATTAATATGCTCAACTCAGAACCCACCATGCAAAGACAATCAAACCAACCACAAGAAACCAAGTGCGTGGGCAGAAACAACTTATCTTGATAATAATAAAAAAAGGTTCTATTATTAAGAAACAGTCCAAAATCATATAATGCAAACGATTTATAAGGTCAATGTTTGCCTCCGGTCTAGTGACTTGACGCATTCTTAAAACAAGTTAAACAATAAGGTTATTTCCCACTAACCCAAAACAGCTATTCACAATGAATGCAGGAAAGCTTCCTTCTGTTATGGTAGGTTTCACAAATTATGGTAAGTGATAGCAAGCCACTTGCAATACTTAAAGGAACCAATGAAAAAAATGATCAAGCCAGTTAATACAATTAATATGGCAAACTAGGAAGAATAACAGACCCACCTGTGTGCTTTGGAGTGCAGCCTATGAACCTTTTAATCAAGTTTTATTAATTAAAAAAAGATTAAACAGAAAACATAGCACAAAATACTATAACAGGGACATGGCACATAAGACGTCAAAACTGTCAATGCAAAGCTCTAGCATATCAAAACCTCAATACAGCTACTGTGAGTTTGTGCAGATGTGTCAGGACCATGATAAAGATATGCTCACCGCACCATTCTCACTGGATGCAAGACGTGATGCTTGGGTTCAGCGGATTGTGAAAGTTTTACATTGAAATGGCTTAAATGTCACATTGGGGGTGTGCTAGTTAGAATAAAGTATGTAAGCAGTTACCGGAGCCATAATCATGTCAGAGAAAAAAAACACGTTCCCTCTTTTCGAGGTCCAGAAGTGGAGAACTTAAAACAAATAGGATCGAATGTAAAGCAGCAGTTTCTTGGCAGAATTTTGGGGGGCAAGATTCTTTAGTAGCTAGTCTTTTTTTATATGTACACTTTAGTAACTAGTCCTTTTAGATAATTGTGGCTTACGTGTCCCCCGTCGGTTCAAAGGATGTCAATCACAAAAAAATATACATTCAGACTATACATGGCTGTAAAAAAAGGTGGCCCACATTAGAACGACATAGCATTTCATTGTTGAATACGCTACCAATTACAGCACTCAAACGTCCATGCATCCGCCTGACAAAGTACACTAGCCCATTGTAACATCCTCAAACTCATAGTTCATATCATCGTAAAGAAAGCATCATCCTCTTCGGCATCTTACAACAATTGACGCGAATCTGGATTTTATGTTTTCGTGATTTAACGCGAAGGCTAGCTAAACTAGCAGAGCGGTAGGTATAATCAAAGAGTACAAAGAAAATAGGGACTCACTGGAGGGTAGGGACGATCCCAGAAGGATGCTTCTTAAGATCTACGGGCTGGCTTCCTTCCAAGCCTCCTTGATCCGCCATTCCTTACAGGTTCTTTTGCTCTGTAAAACCAGCAAGAGGAAGAAAACGAAATGAAATTATTTACCACTAAAACCCGTTTCTGCCAACACCCACATAGAGTTAATACATATAATGAATAGGATAGATACGAAAACCTTACAATCATCCCTAAATAAAATTATATTAAAAAGAATTGAACTTCTATGTCCTCAGATCCGCTCAGACAATACTAAAACACAGACTCTGTAATAACTAACAGAAAAGTTCATAAAAAAATTTAGAAAGAAAAAGCAAAATAAGTTTCGAGCGTTAATAAATAAATAAACTTAAAAAGTATAGAGGTGAAAGACCCACTAAGATAAGAAAAAGAAAAAGACAATCTTGCAGGGTCGGGGAACAAAGGAGTCAAGGAAATCAGGTTCAGCTGGGTTTTTCGTTCTTAAACAAATAATAAAATAAAATAAAATCGTTCGTTAGGAGTGTAATAATGGAATAATCAGGTTGTAAGAGCTAAAAAATAAAGTAAAGAGATGAAGTTTGGAAAGGATCTGAGGATCGGCAGCATAGAGGAGGGAACGAGAGGAATCGGACCTTTTTTCTTGTATTTGTAGAATTAGGGATCCGCGATTTTATAGATATGAACTTGAGAATCGGAGATGGATAAAGAAAACTGGAAGAGGGAGCGGGAAGAATTCGAAAAGAGGGTGATTTTATAGGTTTTTGTATTCAAGAGGTGGCTTTTATAAGAGATTTTAAGATCTGAGAGAGTCGAAGGGAGAGCGTGTTTGTTCTGTTCTGACAAGGGGGGCGAGAGGATTTTGAGAGAGGTTGTGCTGCTGCTGTGGAAGGATCTCGGGAGCTTCTTGGTATGGAGGGCCAAGATCGCGTTGCGAGTTTATCTTAGCCCCTTATTTCTTACTTCCCTAAATTAGCCTCGTCTCTATTCCCATGCTCTGTCGTCATGCAGGGGGTATTTCCGGAATCCTGAGAGGAATTTATAGCCTCCAATCCCTGTGGTTTCTTTATATCAAGCCCAATGGCACACCGCCACGTTCTTATTCCCCAGCAAACGCAACTGTTTTTCTTTTTTGAAGCAAAATATACCCATTAAACTATTGTCTGGGCTCTGGGCTTATGAATAAACTGGGCTCTGGGCTTGTGAATAGTGTTTTGTTTGTTGGATTAAATTATTGTTTTGCCCTGATATTTCAGTTCAGTTTCTATGGTAAGCTTTTTAGTTACTATTTTGACCTTGATTATCGTTACCATATAATTCTGCGACTTTGTTATAATTACCATTATGTCGTGAAGGACTACTATACATTTGTCTTTATAGCGCATTCTATAAGTTTTTTCTTATCCTTTTCCTATTTTCCTGTAATCCCATTATTTCATAGTCTCATTTCCTCGTCACGTCTCTCTCCTTAAAAGCTCTCCACTTTCTAAATCTTTCTTTCTTTCTTTTTTCTTTTTTTTTTCTTTTTTTTTTTTTTATAACCGAGGGTGTCCGGATGAGCTTGCACGCACCTCGACTAATCCTACAGGACCCTGAAGTTAACGACCAAGTAAACCTCCAATGACTCTAAGGGGATTCGAATTAGTGACTATTAGCGAGCAAATCCAAAGCCAAACCAGTTGAGCTACCCTTCAGGATTTGAATCTCTCTTTCTCTTCTCGAGCTCTCTCTCTCTCTCTTCTCGATATTCAAGTCAGACGATGGGGTTGTGAGCCGTGATGCGGCGTGGTGTACAGTGTAGAAAAATTGTACCAGCCACTAAATATAATTTCTTTATCTCATGGTATGTACAGACTGTTTCAAAGATTATCCTTTTTATTTATAATTTGAACCTTAAATCATATTATCTCATCGTTATCCGACATTTACAAAAGCAACCAAGGACATCTTTTGATTTTTTATGCTTTGAGGAAGAAAAGATTTATCTTCCTAAATTGATTAATAATTTTAATGTGACACCCATCTTCTTGGTTAGATTTAAGAGTGAAATTTAGGAAAGTTAAGTCAAAGTTAAAGGTGGCCGACGAGGGCTCGCACCCCTTCCGTCGTATGCGGGCGAGGCATTTGCCCGCATCTATGAGCCTAGCAGGAAAAAGGGGCAGGTTAGGCCCACGCCCAAAACGACGTCATTTTATTAAGGTCAATGTTTCCCCCTTGTCTTGAATCACCCAAAAGCCTCAATCTCTCTTTCTCTCGTTGTCGTCATCTCGTCTCCATCCAAAGCTCACGCCATCTCTGAGCACTGAACCTCCTTCTATCTCCATCTTTATAAGTATTCTGAAACCCCAGTCTCTAGTTTTTCTTATTTTTGCAATGGATTGGGATATGAAGGATGAGATTGTTAATTAGATTTAGAGGATGGAATTGTGTTTTGTGTGTTGTGAATGATTAGATTGTGTGTATTGACTTAAATCGTTGATTGGAATTTGGGATTGATTAGGGTTTCAATCTAAAACCTTAATTTAAGTTAGGGTTTCTAATTGAAACCTAAATTAGAAACCCAAACTATTTCAGGGTTTTAGAACTGAAACCCTAATTGATTTGTATGATTTTAATTGTTATATAATTTTTGCGATTTTAATTGATTTTAATTGTTATGGAATTTGTATGATTAAAATCACAAATGATGATTTTAATCTATTTGTGAGTTTTTTACTCCGTGGATAGTGGGTCAAGTCCTAATACTAGAACTAGTGTTGGTTCCCCTACCCCTCCCCCTACATCTACCCCTATCCCTACCCCCATGGGCCCACCAAAGAAGAAACCCGCTTCCATTGTATGGAATCACTTCACCAAGTTAAAGGGTAGTGACCATATAGACCCACAAGCAAAGTTTTGAATACTGTACTGGAAGTCGTACCGGTCAAGGCATTGGAATGAAATATTTCGATACCGGTACCGTTTCGTATACCGTTTCAGGATAATATTTCGGTACCAATACCGTTTCGATACCGGTACCATTTCGGTACCGTTTCGTTTCGGAATAGTTTATACTTGGATAAATTATATGTATACAAGTATTAACTGTCTTCTAAAATAACAACAAAATAAGACATAAACCCAATACTTCTAAATACAAATCTTAAGTTTTAAATTACAACTAACATAAACATCAACATTATCATGATAAAATCATTAACGTCACCCCCATCATAAAAAATCACTCATCCTCGTCAAAAAGATAATAAGAATCAAGATTCGACATGTTAATCAAAATATTTTCATCAACGTCACCACCTTCATCAACATTAACACCAACATTATCATCATCTTCCTCATTTAGTGAGGTTAATGGCTCATCAATACATGCCCAATCCAAATCTTCTCCATCAAGAAGTTCAGATTCTTCACCCACCCATTCATCCATCAAGTCAATGTTTTCAGATTGATTGGATTTAAAGCATCTCTTCCCTTTTTTATGCTCCTATCAAAATAAAATCAAACATAAGTGAAAATATTATATATTTTTCAACAATGAAAAACATTATTATTAAAAAAATTTACCTCTCTCGCAGCTTCAAGTTATAACGAACAAATACTAAATCATTCAAACGTTTATGCACTAATCTATTTCTCTTCTTTGAATGAATAAAATCAAATGTGCTCCAGTTTCTCTCACATCCAGTTGCACTACAACATTGATTTAGTACTCGAACAGCAAACTTTTGAAGCGTTGGGACCTCGCAACCAAATTGGGTCCACCACGCAACTATAACAATAATGCAATTATAAATTATTAATTAAATGTAAGTAAAAATAAAATAAGACAAAATTTAAAATACAAAGTTACACTATTTAACAAATGATAATACCTGGATTAATCTTGTCACGTTGGCGGATTGCTAAAGAATGTCCAAAATCACTTACTGCATTCTTATACAAGTTAAATTCTACAATAATCTTGTCTTGATTATCAGGATCAAGTTCCATCTTCATAACACAGCTGTTGAAGCCTCTTACAACATCATTTTTACTCTTAAAATTGGGGTTATAGTAAATTCCAAGGTTAAGAAAACAACCCGCTGCATGTAATGGACTGTGAAGCTGCTTATCCCATCTAGAATCAATGATCCTGGTGAATGGACTGAATATACTAACTTTGTTATTGCATCTTGCTTTGATGTTCTCCTTGGCTTTTTCCATTGTATCATACAAGAATCCCATTGCAGGCTTCTCATCCCAGTCAACAAGTCGTAGAACACGAACCAAAGGCTCACTAATTTTAACAATAAATTGACATTGAGTCCAAAACTTTTTATCTTCTACAACGATCCCAGCTATCTCATTCCCTATGTTGCTCTTAGAATGACTTGATGCAATCTATTTATCACAAGTAAACATTTGTCTGAGTTCTTTCTTAAACAAGAGCAAGCATTTGATACTTAAAAAATTTGTCGCAAACCTTGTAATTGCAGGACAACACAAATCATGACCTTTGGTAAAGTCTTTTCTCATCAATAAGAGGAAAATATCTTGGATCAGAAAAATTCTCCAACATTAAGTCTATGCAATGAGCTGCACATGGAGACCAGTAGAAAGAGCCATACTTCTGCTGTAACTTTTTTCCTACAGCTTTATAACTTGCATCATTGTCCGTTATGAACTGCACAAGATTCTCAGCTCCAATTTCCTGAACAACCTTATCAAAGATATTAAACAATGTTTCAGCATCTTTTCTAATACCAGATGTATCAACAAACTTCAAAAACATTGTACCATTCGGACAATAAACTAGAAAGTTGATTATAGATTGCTGCTTCTGGTTTGTCCAACCATCTGCCATTAGTGAACAACCGGTCTCATTCCAAACCTTCTTAATTTGTTGCAAATAATCTTGAACCTCATCCACAGCCATCTTTAACAAATTTCCTCTTAACTCATATAAAGAAAGGCTTTTGAATCCTGGCCCTATGGCAGTCATGGCATCAATAGCTGGTTGATAAAACTTGGATTGAGCTGCATTGAAAGGCAGATTAGCATCATACCACCAGCGTGCTACAGACATCTTTGCTTTTACAATCATCTCATTTGAACACATAGAACTCTTAATTGAAGGTTGGGCCCCAGGAGTTGTTCTTGGAGCAAAAAATCTACTAAATCCCCCCATTGACTTTCCAGTTCCAAATTCTTTCGACTTCCCCTTACCTTTTGAAAGCTGAGACTGTCCCTCCATACTATTACTATCATCAATATCATCAGATGATAAATCTATATCGCCTCCAATCTCTGATATTATTTTTCTTTTCTTCTCTTTATTTTTTTTCATTTCATCAATCAATTCTTTCATTTATCATTTCACATCTTCAGAAACATTTTTACATGCTTCTACATCGCCAGGAATCCCAGCTAGATGATGTTTCAACCAACTGATCCCGCCACCTCCAATTACTTTATTACAATATAAACATTCAGTATTATTTCTTGCCCCTGGCACTGCACGTGCATGGGCCCATGCTGGATCTTCTGATCTTATAGGAGCAAGTGTTGGAGTTGAAGTCATACCACCAGTTGATTGACAACTAGACATTTTTAACTATTAAAGTATAAAAGATTAATAATAATATTAGAGATTATAAGTAAGCAAAATTTTAAAAAAATCAAACGAAGTAAGAAACTTAGAAAGATGAACAACAACATCTAGCATTTGAATTAAAATAATTAAAAGCTAATTAAAAGAGAAATGAACAAATGCCAGGTATAAAAATTATAAGATTAAAAATTAGTTAATGATTAGAGATTATATTTTTAAAAATTATATTTGGAATGATACAAAATCATTTTGTAAATTTATAAAAATATTCTTGAATTTCTTATTTTTCACCCTCTTTAATTTCAGAGATTTTTTATAATTAAACATCACCATCAATTTCATTAGAGTTATTAACAACATATATTGACAATTGACATTAATGCCATGTAAGATCAAATAGTAATTGAGAGTGAAGATTGAATCATAGATTTTTTTTTTTTTTTTATAACAAATTTTGATCACAGATTTTTTTTTTAATCCCAAATAATAAGGGAAACTTTATCACAGATTTTTAGATTATATTTTTATAGTATTTGTTTTTTTTTTTCACATCTTTAAAGACTTTATCACAGATTTTTTTTTATCCCAGATTTTTATTATAGATACAATATAGAATTTAAAAACAAACAAATACTATAAAAATATAATATAAAATATCTTTATGATTAAAGAAAAAATCAAATTAATAAAAAAAATTACTCAAACCTCAACTCATACCGTGAGATAACGGTATCACATATATATTTTTTTAATCACAGATTTTTATCACAGATACAATGTACAATTTAAACACAAAAAATCACTATAAAAATATAATCTAAAACATCTGTATGATTAAAGAAAAAAATAAATGAATAGAAAAAATTATTTAAAATTTTAAATGGCTCATACCGACGGTGCAAGATAATTCAGTTGGATGGATGATCACTGATGCCGAAGTGTGAAGTGCGAACTGTGAAGTGCGACTGCGAACTGCGAACTATGAAGTGCGATGCTGAAGCTTGAGGCGCTGAGCGGCTGAAATGAAATGCTCTGGGGGTGAAAAAAATAAAAGGAACGAAAGGGAAAGTGAAAACCTAAAGGCCAAGGACTTGGAGTCTGATTTTCGAAAATACCCCTGAATATTTGCCTTAATTACGAAATTGCCAGTAGAAATTACAAAATTGCCATCTTGTAGCAGCCGAATCTGATACCGGCCAAAATGTATGTTTTGGCCGAAACATACAATACTGGCCGGTATTTTTATCGGTACGGAGCACAGTATTTCCGGTACCGGTCCAGTGACCGGTACGGAATATTCCGGCCGTACCGGCCGGTATGGTACGGAATTAAAAACTTTGCTCACAAGCCAAGTGTAACCATTGTGGTAAGGTTTATGTATGTTACTACAAAAGACATGGCACATCCAAATTGAAGTTCCACTTAGGCAAACAATGCGAGAAGAATCCAATTAGACGTTCTTTACAAGAAAATAGTCAATCTAGATTATATATTAGACTTAAAAAATGATGGATGAAAGTAGTGGAGGAAGGTTGAAGGGTTATACCAAGTATGATCCAAATGGGAATAGGAGTCACTTAGCAAGTATGGTCCTAATAGATAAGCCATCATTTTGGTTTGTAGAGGGTTAATGGTTCCAAGCATATTCTAAGTTCTTGGAACATAGATTTAATATTAATTTTTGCCACACGATGGTAAAAGATATTATTAAATTATACGATGTACATAAAGACTTGTTGAGAAATCAATTGAAGGGTTAAAGAGTTTGTCTCACCACTGATACATAAACATCAGTACAAATCTTGAACTATATATATCTTTGACTCCCCATTTTGTAAATTGTGATTGGCAGTTAAACAAAAAAAATTTCAAATTTTGTTTAATTACCATTCACAAAGATTCGTTGGGAAGGTTTTGGAGGCTACAATAAAGAAATGAGATTTGGAGTGAATTGTTATAATAACGATTGACAATGCCTCGTCGAACGATACCACACTTTGGTATCTTAAGAATAAGTTTAGAAATAACAATAAGTCAATCATAGGTAGTGAGTGTTTGCATATTCGATGTGCTGCACATGTTTTCAATCTTATTGTGCCGACAGTTTGAAAGATGTTCATGAGTCGGTTACAAGAGTGCAGCGATCTTTGTGAGATATTCATTGGTTAGACTTGAGAAATTCAAAGTGTTTGTTTGTGCTGCTGGTTTTGAATGCAAGAATGGGTTATGTCTTGATGTTTCTATAAGAATGAACTCGACCTTTTTGATATTAGAGATGGCCAAGTAATATAGAAAGGTCTTTGACCTCAAGGGAGATGAGAACATATAACATGTTAACCACTCAATGGTAATGTGTGAGTTTTTGTAGAGTTTTTTAGGCTTTTATATAAGGTGACATGCACCATTTGCGGATCTTTGTATGTCAAATCCAATGAATATTGTTGGCAAATTTATCAAGGGAAAGAATAATTGTATTAAATGTATGAGAGTGTTGATCATACTTTGCAGAATATGGCTTGGACCATGAGCCTCAAGTATAATAAGTATTAGAAAGATTTGAGTAGGATCAACATTTTCCTATATGTAACTATTGTTCTTGTCCTACAATACAAAAATTAATGGCATGGTGTATTGCTTGGAAAGTACTAATGGAAAGGCATGAGTGGATAATATTGCATCAAAGGTTAAGAAAACCCTTAGTAGATTTATGATGAGTTTTTCGCATTCAAAGGTGTTAATATTCCAGCACCTACACCTACCGCATTGCCTCTTCCCAAACTCGGGATGACGAAGAAGCATAGGTGGTCTAAGAGGTATGAGCACGTTTCCAAGTTTTGGAAGATTTCAGATAGCCAATCAAAGATGGATAGATACTTGACAACGGAGATGCACGTAATTACACGACAGTTTGATATCTTAGCTTGGTGAAAGATCAATACCGTGTATCCCATACTTGGAGAGATAGGTAACAGTATTTTGGTCATCGCTATTACTATTGTAGCCTCAAAGTTTGCCTTTAGCACCAGGGGTAGGATAGGGGCACCCCACATTTGGGTTGCTTTGTATAAAAGACTCATTAAATAAAATCAAACAAACTTTAAAAATTAAAAGAGAGCTTTTGCAGCGACATTCATTAAAATTAAATTATAAAGTTATGAATATACAGTTTAAAAAATGGTGAGCTTCTATCACTTTTCCTTTGTCATGTTCCTCCTGTATCTTCGTCTTCACATTATTTCTGTGAGGGGTATACATTAAATATAGAGTGAGTCTAATACATTGTAAGAATTTCTTAGGGCTTGTTTGGGGAGTGAGATGAGATGAAAATTTTGTGAATAATAGTAAGATAGTTTGTGAATAGTAGTGAGATAGTTTGAATTGAATATTTTTTGAGTTTTGAAAAATGAGAGAGAAAAAGTTGAATAATAAATATTATAAAGTTAAAATATAGTTAAAATATAGTTTTATAATATTAGTTTTGTTTGGGGATTCGAAAAAGTTGAATTATTTTTTATTTTTTGTTTGGGGATTCGAAAAAGTTGAATTATTTTTTATTTTTTGTTTGAAAATTTGAAAAAATTGTAATGATTAGTTTGAAAATATTTGTATTGGAATTATGTTTGAAAAAGAAATGGGATGAGATGAGATAAAAATTTTGGGATGAGATCTATTTCCAAATAAGCCCTTAATGTTGTAAACATATAAACATAGATTCTTCATTTGCATTCACATCCTAAATAAAACACTTCTTTTTTAGGGGCATTAAATTCTTTTCATCATGCATTTTAAAAACATTTCATTCGGTTAGTATTTTTTTTTCATAAAGAGCTAAACGATTATACAACATTCAATTACATGGATATTTACTATTATCACTTTCACTAGCACATATTCATTATTACGTCCTGTGTATTGGGATTAGCCTTCCTTGTGATCTTGATTTCTCCTATGGCCATATATTGGAAATACATTTTATGAGATGACATCACTAGGTACACTACCAATGAGCTGATCCTAGCATTGCAATATGCCCATTTATTGGTACCATAACATTCATCATTCACTTGGTCTATGTGGCATTTTTGCCCCCGCTTGAGATTTGGCAGAGAACTATGGTACGAGAAATGTGTTCTGCACGGGTCACACCTCTCACCCTTATGATGTTGGTGTGTGCTCGTATGCTTAGCATACAAGTGTGAAAGAATACATAGCGAAATGGTTTTGGTATAATACAAATAAAAACTACTTAGTAATAGAGACATTAATATAATCATCAAATCAGAATCATAAATGCCTATAAGTCACAAAGTCTCAAAATTAACCAAAGCAAAAAATCTATTTGCAACTGGGTCTGGGGGAATCGGCGCAACCGTATCTTACGTGGATTGCAACACGGCGTCATTCACTGGCGAGTAATCAAATTCCCGAGACGTGCGTCGTTCACTCGCACATTTGCCATTTCACCAACAAATCTCCCGCTCGTTTCAGACCCCCCTTTCTTCCCATTCTCATCGCCCTCCCCTTCGTGGCTCTGGGTAAGCGGCGAACTCGTCTTCTCCTTTGTTGATTTGGCTAAGTGGCGAACTCGTAGTGGAAGAACATTGCTCTGGGTAAGCGTCGAACCTAGATTCAGGTAAGAGTCACACTCGTCTTCCCCCTTGAACTAGTCTTCCCGTCGTTGCTCTACCCTCTTCTTAGTTACCCATTCCCATCGTCTCCACCAGATGATGCCCGGTTCGTTTTCTCCGATTTATACTCACAAACCCGATTTGTCCCCATGAAGCCCACCAGATCTGAAATGTGAAGCCCTAACCCTAACTCGAAACCCTAACCCTAACCCAAACCCGAAACCCTAACCCTAACCCTAACCATAATCCTAAACCGAAACCCTAACCCTAACCCTAACCCTAACGTCAAAAAATTTGGCATAATCATCAATCGGGCCGATTGTCAAAGTATGCCCTTGCAAAATCAGGTTAGTTCTCTGATTTTTATATTTTCTTTTCTATTTTTGAGCTCCGATTAAGAACTTCACTTTTGATCAATGTGAAGAATCATAAGAAAAATTAAAATTAGTGGTCTGAATTTCTATTTGATGAGCAATGGCTTGTGAGGGACTTGTATTGGAATTGTAGCGTTCACCAATAAAAGAAAAATCAATTTCTGAGATCATGGATATTTAATTTAATTATTTAGAAAATTTTAAATAGGCAGAGATATTATTGTAAAGGATATGAATCGGTTTCATCACTTCCAGGATGTAATTTGATCTTGTGGTGATTATGCTCTTGTTATTGTAGGTTTAATTGGATTTTTTTTTAGGAAAATTTTAGCAAGTTGACGACTACCAGTCCAGATCGAAGGCTTTGGAGGAGAAATTTAGAAAGTTGGTTAGTTGAAGAAATCTTCCACTATATTTCTCAACATTTGTTACTTCGAAACCTGCATTTGTTAAAACAAGTTGACCTAGTTGATTGCCTCAATTAAATTCTATCAATTTTTGCCAACCTTAAATATTTAAGTAGTGCTCGAGACTTCCGTCAACATTTATTTCTATAATTTATTCTCTCTGTTGCAAGTATATTTTATTCCATCATAGAATCATATGATGTTTTCTAACTTAACATTATATACTGTAACCTGAGTCCTGAGCTAAGCAATTATGAGTTAAATGGTATGACTTGCAATATTCTTTTTCATTTTTTTAATTAGATATCATTGTATGCACCATTGAAATTCTTTGAATGCTCACGCTCAATTTGATGTAAGCTTCTCCATGCTTGCTAAAATGCATATGTGAATGCATGCATTCATGCATAGATTGGGGGGGGGGGGATTAGTATAAGCTTCCCATCGTCTAATTCATTCACTTATGATCCTAACAGAAGCTGAGAGGTACAATTTTTGTATTAATCTCTGATTTTTTTTTATGACGCTTTTTCTTGTTAGTTAAGACTTGCTTAAATTTTCTGTCGATTCACCCTTTCTTTGGCTGACAGTGTACAGGTTTGAGAAAAATTATGTTTTACAATTCGTTTGGTTATCTTATCAAGTTTATCAGTGTTGGCCAGTCAATCTGTTTAGCTGCTGTCATTATAAATTGGTTCAAGTAACCCGGGTATTTTATTTTGTTTTATTTTTTATTTTTTTGATGAGAGATTTTTTCTGTGACATACCTTGAGGTTTTACACCTAAAGGAATGAAAATCCCTTTTACTCATTTTGTATTCTACCTTTTATGTTCTATACATTTTTTTATGTTCTTAATCATAACAAGGGCTATGATAAAATAAGCATTCAATAATAACAAAAGCTATTTGTTTTATTTTGCTTCTAAACCGAACACAAGAAATTAACTTCTCATTAAAGCTATTTGGGAGTTTGTTGAATGTAATACCAGTTTACTTAGATTGTTTCAACTTACTCTTCGATTACAGAGAAGGAAATAGGAATAATTTGTTTGTTTCTTATAAGTTGAATATTTTATTTTTGGCATTTGTCTATCCAATTTTAAGGATTGGTGAGTATGCAATATCATGAGGTTCATCGCTTTATCTCAATCTCCCTACTTTGCAATTGTTTTCACCTTCTTTATTTTTCAAAATAGAATTCAATCTATGTAAGAGAATTTTACATACATTGTCATTGAAATATTAGATAAGAAAAGCTTCTTTGTCTCTGTTTTCAATGAAATATTAATAAATATATTTTTTTACCCTTCATGGTTAATGTCCCTTTACTAATATATTGTTTCATTTTTTAGAATTTGGTATGGCATCATCCTAATTGTCATCTTTAGTTAGCCGTGATGTCATGGATTCACCGGTTTGTTGGTATGGTTTGAAAACACCACTAAAGACATCCTACACTAAGAAAATCCGGGTCGGAGATTCTTTGCCTGCCCAAAATATTCTACGGTAAAAAAACTTTAATAGATTGAGTAATACTTGCATATCTATTTGTTGATTTGGATGTATTTAAGCACTGTTAATGGAGAGTTTGTACTGTGTGTAGGGAGATGCGATGTGTGAATTTTTTGTATGGGCGGATATAGTTGAATTGTTAGAGGAGAATTGGAAATTAAGAGAGACAAAGGCGCGGAGGACTCCCCATGATGTATTACATCGCGAGTATGCCGTTCAGAGAAGGGAAGATAAAGTGAGAGAGACCGCAAAGAAACTAAAAAATGAGAAACAAAAGTTGTTGTTTTTGTATCGGGTTGTGACCTTTGTTATTTTGTTTGCTTGGTTTGTATAAATTCCATATGTAAGGTCAATAGGTTCATTTTGACTGGTTTGTAGATAAATCTAGAGACTAGGTTGTTCCGGGGCGAAGCATGTGTATATTTTGGGCATAACTACAAATGGCCAGATTGTAGTTCTATTTTTTGCCTTTGTAATTCCTGATTGTAAATCTACCATAATGGTAGTAGAATGAATCTCCATTTGATGAATGTTGGATTATTGAGATGTAAGGTTGATATTTATTGTGATGTGTTGTGGATAGTTTTTTTAAATGAATATATCTTGCCTAGAATTTGGTTCATGAAGTTATAATTTGCAAGAATTGCAGTGAAATGGCAGGTTGTGTTGTGGATGTGATCAATGAAATGCTAGGTTGTGTTGTGGATGTTTTGAACTGAAGCAATGCCCAAAATATTCACGTTTCAAACTTTGAAATGAATATCCCTTGCCAACATGCCCAGAATTCGATTACTGCCCATAATTGGTATGTGCAATCATTAAGTGAATGTGTACAGGTGAAGTGAATGCCAACATGCCTAGAATTCGGTTACTGACCATAATAAAAACTCCCCAACAATATAGGTTATATACATATACACTTGGCACAATACCAATTAGCCCAAAATTCAGTGACTGCCATAATGTTCTTTTCCATGAACAATATAGGTCATATGCATATACACTTGACACAAGAAAGGTCTCATTGCAATCATTAAGTATTCCAAATTCAACATCCAAATACTCCAAGTCTTTGCAAATGGCTTTATGAAATTTAAACCTTCAGCACTTTGGATGCTTTCTATCAGGCACTAAGCTTGTCAAAATGAATTTTTTCTTCTGCATTCTCCTGAGCAAAAGAGAGTTCTGCATCTACAATAGGGAATATAATGCTATCAACAGCGATGCTGCAGATAGAGAAGGAAGAGAAGCTCAATCCATGAAATGAAGTCAATCATAAGATATTCAATAAAATTTAGCATGTAATTACTATACAACCAGCGCTTACTAACAAGTAATGCTCTCTTCGTCCAAGGTTAGAAGAAAAAAAAAATTCCAAAAAAAAAAAAGTCCAATGAAGGCAGAAATTTGAAAGGGGAAAACAATATAAATTTAAAAACCCTACATACTAAACCATGCGCTTCAAGGGAATGCTACTGCTAAGTCTACAATACTTCCTAAATAGAACTAAGCATAAAAAGGGGTTCAGGACTGTGCAGTAGGCTATGGACTTGCCCAGAAGTGCTATCCTGTGATTACCAGTCCTTGTACATAAGGCAAGGAGCTCAGAAAAATCTCCAGAAACTAATTTCTTCATAGTTGTCTCAGTTATATCGTTTAATTATCTTTTTATAGCATTATGCCAAAGTAATATTTCATCTATAGGACAAGGCACATTGGATTTGGTATGCAAATTATCATCTCATGTTTTCATTAATTAATTAACTACTCATTTTATAAAACAGAGAACCACAATTACCCAAGATATCTACTGGAAAAAATAAACCTCCAAATGTTAATGCTAATTGTATGTAATATGAATGCTCCATAGTCCACATAATAAAATCATAGTTACACTAAAATAAAAGATGTATAAGTACGTTTCTTCCACAAGAACAGAAATTCCTATACAAAAATTAAAGAAATGGCTGAAATCGATGGGCCAATATTACAAAAACATACCCATAGTAATGATTATCATTGACGTGGTTGTGATCCATCTAAACCAAGTTGCATCTGTAAAAAATAACCACATGTGTATATTAATGCGATGTCGAGTAAAATAGTTAAAAAACCGATAAAATGAAGTTTCCACATACACTTTCTTGACTTTGAATTACTGTTTTTCGGGAATATGTACCACCAATTTCAGTGGCTGGTATGTTCTCTGGAATAGCCTGCATTGTGGATATTCGTAAAAAACACAACAATGAAAGAACTCAAAAATATAGAATATACTTATTATATTACCTGCATGTGTCGAACATTGGAGACGTCCAAATTAGAAGGGCCAAATAGCCTCCTGCAAGTGTCTACGACAAGTGTATCTTCTACATCTCGCTGATAAAATAGTAACCAAATTGTTAGATAGCATATAGTAACCAAATTTAAATAAAGAAGGTAGGATTACAAACTTTTAAACTGTTTACGTTTTTCCTTTTCCTGCGCTTTCTTTGTCTTCTCCTTAACTTTGTGCAAGTCTCTCTCCATCCTAGATGCTTTTCTCAGATATGGGAGTCTACATTTCCCTCACACAACACGTGGATTGAGAACTTGCGTTGAACTGTCAATTGTATTTGTATCTTTCGTCGTGCCACCAACATTTAGAGACTGCTGAGTCATCGATGGGGGTTCTTGGTTCCCAGAATACAGGTCAATCGTTGGATGCAACTTAGCTGTTACATCCTCAGTATGGTTTTTTGAACACGCAGCGCATGTAATCATTTTATAACAGATATTCAACAGACTTGAATATCTGTTAGCATCTTCCCGCTGATCCCCTGCGTCATAGCTGGTGTGGATTAATGTGAATCTTCTTTTGATATCTTTCCTTCATCGATCCAAAATATACCTATCTGGCATTGTCTTAATCCCGTTACACTTGAGCACAGCGAAGATGTACCGGCACACTATCCCCTCATTTCAAATAAACCACAATAACACTTGGCGACTGCATCTTTCTCTTTAAAATTCACTGAATGTGTAACCAACTTAGTGAAATCTTTGACACGGACTTCATCCTCTACTAAATAGGTCTTTAATGTACCATCTCTCTTATGTAAAACTGGGTCCAAGTCAATAATGCCGGTAAGGTAGTGCTGAACTTTCCTGAATTCTGCATTTGTGTATAAATCTTGATATCTCTTTTCAATTGGAGACCTCGAGATGCAGGAAATTGTGGCATTAAATGAGTGGAAGTCAGCTGCATTTTCGTTGTCTATTTTTTTTTCAAGGCATTGTCATATTGATCGACAAACTCTTTCAAGTTTATTTTAGCATGAACATAACCATCGCAAAATGCATTCATGCTCTCGCTATGCTGTGTTGTACTCATTCTAGACCAAAAAACCTCTTTCAAGTAGGCCGGTACCCAATGGTCACGCTCAGTGTACAAACTCTGCAACCAAACATTATCATGCAAGTTGTACGTGCTGATCAGCTGATCCCAGCACTTTTCAAACTCTTCCCGCGTTTGGGTGTCATACACACATTTCATCAATGTACTTTTTCAACCACTTTTGTAGGAAGCATAACAGCCAAGCTTTTCAGGCACTTTCTTCAGGATATGCCACAGGCAAAATCTATGTCGGTTTTCTGGGAAAACAATTGCTATAGTATTTTTCATGGCTTTGTCTTGATCGGTGATAATAGCCTTCGGCGTTATACCATCCATACACTGCAACCAGGTTTGGAATAACCACACTAATGTCTCAGTGACTCAGAGGAAATCAAGCCAACTCCCAACAAAATTGATTGCCTATAGTGGTTTACACCAACAAATGGTGCAAAGGGCATCCCATATCGATTCGTCAAGTATGTGGTGTCGAAGGTTACCACATCACCGAAATACTGGTATGCTGCTTTACTATGGGGGTTTGCCCATAATACATTTATTAACCTCCCGTCATCATCCAAGTCCATTAGTGTAAAGAACCCAGGATTTTTGTATAGCATTCGTAAAAAGTTGTCCTGAAGCGCTCCAGCACCACCTACGCCCAATCGTAGATGTCGTGCCTTGTCGATGTAGTTATGGAAATCCTTTTCAAAAAATGGGAGGTTCTCAAAACCCCCGCGTCAACAACAAAAGATCCCAAACTCTTATTCATTCGGATCCCAGCCAGATCATTTGTATATAGGACTCTTTTAACGGATTCACTCACTTCTCTATTACATCGAAAGAAGAAAAATTTCTTTGAATTGAGGTCATGGTTGTGGTCATTGTGAACTTTAGTCAGCCGAAACTTTCCATCAGCAGCTTTTAAGGCATTAATATTTGCCTTACATTCTATTTTTCCTGTAGGATGTGGGTTAGCAACATTTAAAGTCTTATTCAGGGCCTTCCCACCACGAGCACAGGCAAGGGTGATGTATCTAACAGTCTCATCCTCTCCCCTCTCACTCTTTTTTGTCATCACTCCAAATCCACATTTCTTTCCATATTCGTTATAATAACTCATTAAATCTTTTACGGAATTAAACTCTATCCCTTTCTTTGGCTCATCATCAACATCCATTTGCACTTTATCAGATGATTCGGCACTGCCATACTTGGTTTCTTGTGCATCTGGTTTATCAAGAACAATTTCTTCAACTCTAGCAGATGTACCTGGTGATTCAGTTTCCCCAACACCGAGTCTATTATCCTCCATAACGATAAGTCTGCTTGTATTGCTGAGAGACAATTGGCTTTCCATGCCATGTGGAATTGGGTAACTAGCATTATGGCAAAAAGAATAAAAAAACTGCAATTAAACTCTTGAAGATACCAACTTACTAAAATTCAAAGAAAAAGTAGTCTCTCACCACATGTAGGTTGCTTGGATATTGGTTGATGCATTTTGAAAATAAATAACAAAAAATCTCGAGTCTAATGTTATTGATATATTAAATAAAATACATTACCATGGATGAGAGATTTGAGCTAGATGGTCTTGAAGTAGATGGATGTTCTTTTTCTTTTTCCATGCTGAAAGGGATGAAGCTTGTCAATAGCAATATTGTATAATTTCCTACATTAAAATTATGTAACACCAAAATATAACAATTTTGGGCCACAATAACCCAAACCAAAGATTATAGATACTAAATCAGACACATGTGATACAAAAACATAGAATTAGATAGCATGCTTTCCTTTCCAACCTATTTCTCTTTCATTTCCAATAAAGGATATATAGCCAAATGGCCTGTCTTGTTAAAAACAGCGAGTCTTTTTAGCTCCTCCAAATTTAGTATATAGATAATAATGGAACTAGCTGGGTTTCTAATTAATCATTAGATTCTCCTCCTTTTCCCTTTTTAAGGACCAATTATTTGTAGTAGATGAGAATGTTCGATCTAAAAATAAATTAATAGGACTTAGATAGAGATAGTATTATTTATAGTAGATGAGAATGTTCGATCTAAAAATAAATTAATAGGACTTAAATAGAGATAGTTCAACTTTTGTGAAAACTACATCAAAAGCTTCCATTGAGCTAAGCAATAATTTAGAGACAACCTCACTTGTGCTTGTAATATTAGTTATATTATGTGTCAATAAACAAATTTAGAAATAGAATTCTTCATAAAGAAAAAGAAAAAAATGATGGCTTTTCAGGTTGATTTTATAATATGGCACTCATGCATATATACATATGAAATCATAAGAGTCATAAGGTGAAATGTATATGCAATAATCATTAGTGTCACGAGTTTAATTGTTAGGATATTATCTTTCTCCTAATTGGTGGTTGTTTTTACCATGCCTCGCTCCTAGATACAATAATAATTTCTGGAAAGATTTGTAATAGTGTGCATTACATCAGCATGCTATTTTAGTGAGGTTAACATTTCATTTTCTCTGGATTGCATAACTCTTTCTGTAAAATTATGTAATGCTATATAACTACACAATTCTTCTATAATTATCCAATATCGTAATGATATTTCTGTTTTTGCATGATTGTTAATGTATTCAAAATCAAACCCAATTCTACTTCTAATCTCCATAATACTGAAATATTATTATTTTTTCTTTACTGCAGTTTGTATTTCTTACAACTACACTTCACAATCATACAAAACAATAAGAAAGTGGCCCCAAAGCAAATCCTTACAAGCAAAAAATGGCCCCAAACCAAATCTAGGGGAGATAAACTCCAGAGGAGGAACCAAGACCAACTTCTCACGAGTCCTCTCAATAAACAAAAAAAGGATTTATTTTTATTTTCTTTCAATAAACAAAGAAAGTGAAGAACCATTCATGTGCAAAACAAGTTTTACTTTTTATAAGCAAAAGTATGTTAGTAAACCAAAAGTGCAACAACCAACCAAAGATGTATTTTACTTGTTAGGAGAAACTCAAACAACAGAGCCAGTACATGAATCCAAAAGGAACATACTCACCAGTAAAAGACATACATGAGAATGTGTGAAGAACAACAAAAAATCAAATCTAAAAGTAGAGAAAGAACTACTCAATGGTGAAACTGGGTCAAACAGATCTGGAATGGAAATCAATGAAGTAGACCCACTTCAACGGCGGCTCAGATTTGGATTGTGCGCGAACGGCGACTGCAACAACCGGTTCTTCAGTCCTCGACGGCGACCACAGACTGATGATGGTTTCTAGGTTCAGCTCGAGCAAGGCTTCGGGTTTTGCTTTCTTTGTTGTTTTCGTTTTCCCTCCATTCTTTTCCGTTTCATACATTTGCATTTTTTTTAATATTATAAAATAATCTAATGTGGTAGTGCCACGTCAGCCGGTTCCGCGCAGAACCGCCGCTAGCGGTTGTATATAGTAGTATTGTTACCAAAGTGATTACACCTCATCATGAAGTTTGAAAAAATTGTATTACTTTTTGTGTATTATTTAGAAGTTTGGAAAAATTATATTGTGTTTTGTGTTTTGATAGTGATTAAATAATATTAAATGAAAAAGTTAAAAATTTGAAATGGAAAAGTGTTTTGTATTTGAGTAATATTTAGAAATGAAAGAACATTCGAGAATAACTCAAGGCTCGTTTGGGGAGTGAGATGATATAAAAATTTTATGAATAGTAATAAAATAGTTTATGAATAGTAATAAGATAATTTGAGTTGAGTATTTTTTGAATTTTAAAAAAATAGAGTATAAGTAGAAAAAATATTATAAAATTAAAATATTGTTAAAATATTATTTTATAATATTATTTTTGTTTGATGATTTAAAAAAATTCAATTGTTTTTTATTTTTTGTTTTCAAAGTTATGGAAAGTTGTATTTATTAGTTTGAAAAGGTTAAAATAATTATTTTAAAAATTTCTGTATTTGAATAATATTTGAAAAAAAATTGGGATGAAATAATATGAAAATTTTAAAATGAAATCTATTTTCAAACAAGTTTTGACAGTGTCCAAAACTCCAAACTAGCCCTCAATCATCCTTACTTTTTAACATCTAACTTTCAATTTATAGCCCACTTATGTCATACGTCCACACTCATCATCAAAGCATACTATTCAAATTTAAGATCTCGTTTAGTTTAGCTACACAAATGAGATGAAAGATAAAAATTGAATAAATTATTATTATAATATTATTTTTTAATATTATTTATATTTTAAAATTTAAAAAATTCAAATTATTTATTATATTTTACATATGAATTTTAAAAACATATACTGATTATATGAAATAAAATAAGTTGAAATGATTTGAGTAATGAAAGGAAGCCTAACAATTCAAGCATATACGCTTCAAGTTATATACTTGTCATAATATGGTTTGCCGCCCCATACAAACACCTTACGCCATCCATATACTTCCATGATCACAATCACTAACACAACTAAACTTGTGCAAGGAAAATATAGGGCTTCCCAAGAGAAGTGGTTGTCCAGTGCTTCTTTGATTTCTACTAAGATCTCACGTCTATTTCATATACAGTTGTTGGGCGGCACAATGGTCAAAATACCACGAAAATGCTGCCTTCCAAGATCCACATTATCACAATAATGCTGCTGCCTTCAAAGATTTTTGCTGCTGTACAGACAACCCTTTTTCAAGCTATGTTTCGGGAACTCGTATTTCTTTCTTCTTGAAAATTACTTCCGTTTCTACGTTTGAATTTAGTTTTAGATTCAGGTTACGCATATTTAAATTCTCCATTTCTATTGCCACTTAGTTTAGATTTTATAAGAAAAAGAAGACTGCCCATAAATCACTGCCATTTTAATGTAGCAATGATATAAAGAAATCTCCTGTTCATCACGTCCGATGCCCCTTTTCCTCGGAATGTTTATCGTTATATTTCCCCACAAGTTATTTAATTTTAAAATAACATGTTCCGTATGGACAGAATTGTAGAGGAACCGCAACTTGCATTGTTGCATCTGTGATTTAAGATCTTCCTATTCTTCTTCTTTTTAGTCGGTAAAGATCCTCCTACTACCACTGGATAAAGTTCGGATTAAAGTTCTTGTTTAAGGCTTTACTTTGAATTAAGAAAATTTCTCAATCCATTTTATCTCATCAATACAATTTTAACAAAATTTTAATAATATATAATAAATAATTCAAATTAATTTCAAAATAATAATAATATTTTATTAAACTTATAATTTTTTTCTTAAATCATCTCATCCCAACTTATCATCCATAAATAAACTAAATGACAGATAAAAGCTCAAACAAAAACAAAATCAAATCTAAAAGGATCAAAACATCACTAAAAAAGGGAGCTCGAGAGAAAGATATGAGGGAGGAAGGAGGCCTCAGAGATCTTGGTGGATAGGAATCATCAGATGGAGGATTATTTATGTCCCCTATCAAGAGTAGCAAATATCGTTTCTCACATCAACGGCCTCCTCCTCAAATCTATATCCATCAATCGTAACTCTTAAAAAATGTATTCCAATTTATAAAACTGAAACTCGATTACTACTCTCATTTAAAAAGAACTAAAGGAACGAAAAATCATATATATGAAGATGTTGTCAGAAGTAGCTGGTTGTGAAATCATATACCAAATATCAGTGGGAATCCGTCTGATTTTTCTCATCATTCAACATCATTCATATTCAAGCCTTGACCATCCAAATAGTCTTTAGAAATAAAAAACAAGAACACTAAAATAAATAAATGAAATTCAAAAAATAAGTTTTATAGTTGTGAGTTTAGTAGAAATAAAGAACTCATCACTCTCTATTTCTTTCCATCCCATCTGGGAGGCCAGCCGCTTACCTTTATGCATAGAGACCCAGACTTTAAAAAACACAAAAAGCGAAAAGAAAAGATGAAAACACAACCTTTGATTAAATGCATAGCCGGCCAGCGCTGGCCGCAATGGGATGGGTGGGAGATCTCAAAACCAACCAAACGCCATAAATTCATCAAAGCACGCCGAACCAGCTAAGAGAGACTGGTTTTTATGCTCCTTTTATAGAAGAAAAGAATAAGAAACCCTAGACTACAAATTACAAAAGAACGAGTAACCCTAGGCAACATAAGAAAAGAGGGCTGGCGGCGGCGTTGGGGTAACTTTAAAGTTGTGACTACTGGTGTGGGTTGTATTTGGGCTTTCTAGACCGGTCCGGTTCTGAAAAAGCCTTTTGCTCTCTAATTTGATTACTAGTTTTGGTTGCAGTTGGGCCCTCCAGGCCCATTTGGGTAGATTTTAGATGATCTTATCCTGAAACAACATTTGCTCCATTTCTACGATGCCCAATAAAACAGCTTGTTTCGACGCAAGTTTCACAAAGAGATATTACTAATTTTGAAAGCATATTTAGTGCATTTTTACACACTCTTTTTCTATGAATTTATTAGGGAAAACTAGATATAGTCACGGGTTGTATAAAAGCCGACTACGCCTTTTAAAAAAAGTAGAGTTCACTATAAAAAAATTCATTTTTTTATTTGGATCTCATATTTACTCACTTTTTTCAAAAAGAGTGCGCATCGCTTATGCACTCTGTGACTGCAAATATTATTTCTCATTAAAAATACAGATGAGGAAGATACCGCTTGTTTTTGTTTAACAGAGATCCCAAAAAAATGCAGAGACATATTGGAAAAAAATACACGAGCATCTATGCCACTATATCCATATATAAAAAATGTATCATCATGAAAGATCTGAAATCATCTTATACCTACAAGTTCAATGCTCACACATGATCCTGCCACTCCCTCCCACTCACTTAAGCCTCTAAATTTAGAATGTAGTAATAGACTTGAAGAGACAAAAGTTACTTTTCCCTTGAGGTTTATAAGCATCTATACAATAAACCATAAAATCCTGAATGACATTCTTCCCTCCACTATTAATGGTGGCTGTGGCAGTCTTGACATTGCTAAACCACATAATAGCAGTAATTGAAACTGCTAAAATTCATACATTAACTGATCACCTTCTGTTTATCATCTTCCAAGGTCTGAGCTAAACCGGTTTCTTCTCCATCCTTCAAAAAGGTCCTCAGACACCCATTAATGATACGTGGTGCCGCTCCATCACAGAACCTTTTAGCAAGATCGACAGCCTTCACAAATACTCATATATCATTAGGCATATACATAGAAATTGGCAGGAAAGTACACCAAAGCAAAGACACAGCTCAAAAGGAAATCAAATTGACTATATTACCTCATTAATGACAATCTGGTGCCGAGTCCCTATAACTGTAATTTCGGACATTGCCAAATGAAGGATACACAGCTCCAAAATTCTGCTGGCTGGCTCACTCTGCAGCATATAAGTAAATAAGATGCACAACATTTCTCAGTAAATTTTAAGAGAAAAAAAAAATGGCAACCCTGTAATTTATTTCTTCCTCAGCCAAATTAAAGACAAAAAGAAAGGTGGGGGGAGAACTTTGTACTCTTATTGAAATGTCAAACCTTAGAAGAATTAAAAGGGGAACCATTATGGAAATTGCCAACATTTCCAAAATAAAAAATAAAAGGTTACGAAGATGGACTTAACAAGAAACTAAAAAGTAATTATCTCTTGGGCTCAGTTAGGTTTCTCTCTCTCTCTCACACACAAACACAAACACACCCAGCTGGTTCTGTAGCTATTATTGCTGGCTACCTGCCAGTTCTTTTAGCGATCCCCTTTTTTTGATCAGTAGTTCTTTTAGCTATCCCTTCCAAAGAAAGAATATAACCAGCTATCCAGCCTATGCCCACGCACAAGTACCATAAAAAGTAAAGCGTAAAAAATAAAAATAAAAGGTAAAACTGGCATGAAGAAAAGGCTATGCATGTATCAAAATTTAAGTGAGAACCTCGATGCTTTTTTTTTTTTTTTTTTTTTTCTAAAAAAGAAGTTATTTATAGACATCTTTACCCTGTCCAAGTCATAGAGTTGAACAAAATGCTAAATAAGCACATGTGTTCACCTCAGTGATTTGAAAGTGGCCCCAAGAAGTGCATAAAAATCTAGCATGTTAAGGTCAGGACACATTAGAACTGGGAAATCAACAAAAATTACAGATGATGGTTGGCAAATAAATTTAGGTATGAATTTTACCTAACAAGAAACAACACCTACAATTGTTAACAAAGAGGACTGCATTAGCAGGAAATTGGAAACCAAGAATCTATAACACTAACTGTTTCAACCTTCCAATTAGGAGGGGCAACTTTATCAATGACAAGCACATGACTGTCCCATCTATCCACGACTGCAACCAAAATTTTCCTTGTAAATCTGCAACATATCATGAAGGCATAGTAAGCTTTCTCACTGGCTCTCTCTCTCTCTCTCTCTCTCTCTCTCTCTCTCACACACACACACACACACAAACATATATGCATGCACACATGAAATATTTCAAAAATACATGCTCCACTTGCTGTAGATAGAAAATGTAGTTCAGATGGCTAACCGCAAAATCAATTTGCTGTACACCAACTTTGGAGGAGCTGCAAGGACTTCTGCTTCTAAGATACAAAAAAAAAAGTCATGGCACTAAAAAGAAAAAGACAAAGGAAAATAGAATCATGAGCAGACATAATAAAAATTGTAACTAAATCTAAATGCTAAGAACAATTGCACATACAAAGCCATTGCTTACTCAACATGCACAAAACTATTGAAGTAGATTTGCCTTTCTAGTACCAGAAAAGGTCATTCCAGCACAGAAGTAGAGCAACATAGAGGCGTCTTATAACTTCATGAGACATGAGAAGTGATAACTTTTATGTGCAAGCCCTGATAACTAAAACAAATACAATATTCTTCAATAACAGCAGTGGAAAATGCATACATTCCTAAACCTCCAGAACTCCCACACGCATTGACTGAAAACCATCACTACACACTAACTAAGCTTAAGATCAATTCTAATTACAATGGGAATTCGAATTATAGTCTTTGGAACATGGGGATATTTAGTTAGAGTCAGTAATGTCTACTTAGAAAGCTAGTATGATGAGTGCATGACTGTACATGTAACTTAACTTGCGTGTAAAGTTACTTGTTGTTTCCAACTTGAATTGAAAGACTTTTGGTAATTTAGAAACCATCGTACCAGTCCCGAGGACCTATCGCCTCTAATTCCAATCTAGAATGATAATGGAACCAACACATCTGAACACAAACAATTCAAACTTACACAAAGATACATAACATTTCGGGGTTTTTTTTGGGGGGGGGGGGGGTGTGGGGAGAAAAACGTTCTATCTAGGGAAGCAGTCATCGCTGTCTCCAGAACCTCCATCAATTAATTTGAAAGCAAATTAGACAAGCAGACACAGAGATACAAACAGTTCTAAAATTCACTAGTAGTCTGAAGGGGGGACTCTAAAATTTATGCCTCGGGCCCAAGATGAAGAGATTACATGGTTTTTTAAACCTTTTAAGCTAGATAGCATGAGAGAAAGACTTACAAATACAGTTGGTTCAGTGAACTAGCACTCAAATTCAATCTTTTTTCGAGCAAAAGTTTAAGCATTAACCAAGGTCGTGAAAAATTAAATTTGTGACATGCTTACCGATTGCAGACTCTTTATCATTGTTGCGTAGAAGTTCGTCTGCTTCTTCAATTGTTTGTACCGTGACAGGTGGGCCTCCAAAGCTCATGTGGTTGTATGCCAACAAGGAAGCGTTGTCGAATTCATATCCAGGTTCTGAGAAAACCATAGAAGATTTTGGAAAAAAAAACTTTTTTGTATGGGAAAGATTGGTAAAATAGTTAGTACCTCGCCGGGCATTCATTCGCTTCTCAAAAAGCCGAACGGGGTCCGATCCTTCTAAACATGCCGCATAAACTATTGACCTGAGATTCATTCAACCCCACCAAAATAATATTCAATTTGACTTCATCAATAGAGTTTGGAAATGGAGTAATATCACAAGCATTCTCCCCTGCAGTTCCTTATTTTCCTGAGGAACAAACTCGCGATAACGATAAAAGGGAAGAGGAAATTCAGAAAGGACTTAACAGAGCGAGCTCTCTGGCGGCTCTTGGACTGCAAAACCTGCCACTCTTGTCAATCTTTGGTAACATATCTCTGGAATAAGAAGACGTTGTTGAGGTTGAGAAAGGATCGTTGGGTTTCTCCAGAGCTTCTTGTTCGACGGCGAAAGCAGCTGAATTGCGGAGGATAGAGGTTCTTCGGGGGCACGGAAAAACTAGAGCCGTGTTCTTGGCCCACAAATTACATTTGAGAATGGAGGTGAGCAAAGGGTATTTTCCTACAGAAGAAGGAGAAGAAAGCTGGGAACTGAGCCCAAATTGGAGTTTTAGAATTGGAGGAGGAGGAGGAGAAGAAGAACAAGTATGGCTAAGAAGAAGGGAGCTTCCTTCCATGGCTGCTTCGGCTAAAATGCCTCTTGTTGGTGGTGATGTTCTTTTCCCAGAGCGCACTGTGGAAAAGAATTGAAGATAAAACTCTATTCTCTGGTGTACATTTGTCGCATGTCAGGGTCTTTAAGAGGGTTTTAGGCTTTTAGCCTTGAGGGATATTTTCATTTTTCAGTCCCCCATCGCTGAAAAAGAGTCTACGCACGTCGTCGTTTCGACCCGACGTCTTAAACGGGAGAAACTGAAATAAAAAGATATAAACACACGTTGGAGAGGTTTTAACAAGTTGAGATGAAATAAAAAATAAAAAATTAAATAAATTTTGTTAGAATATTTTTTTAATATTTTTTATTTTAAAATTTTGAAAAATTGAATTATTTATTATATTTTATTTATAAATTTTTTAAAAATGTAATAATTAAATAAAATGAAATGAGATGAGATGAATTGAATTGAATTGAGATTAACGAAAATATCTCATTCAACAAATAGATCTTTGACTTTTATTGTACATTGAGAAAGGAGTAACTATAAGAGATTGTAAACAATTATATTATAGTGAATTTTTCATCCCTAAACGCTCGTGGATGTAGACATTATATCAAACCACGTAAATTTGTGTCTCGCTTTCTTTATTTTTCCTATATTTACTTCTTATTCACCACTGTGGATATAAGCACCAATCCCGTACAATCGCACCGGACCATTGTGAGGAGCTCTAGACCATAACGATCGAGGCCCAAATCATCGTAGTAGGTCGAGAATGACTTTTTCTCCCCTCTCAACCTATTGTGCGACTTTTTCGGCATTGACAAGATGTTTAAGTTGATAGTTCCTTTTTCTCCTTGTAGTTTGGAGATTGTTGCAAAGATTGTGAAAAGGCTTGGAGTAGCTATATTTTTGAAGTTTGTTAAGAAGAACAATGTTTAGATTTCTCCTGATCAAAATGAAGTAAATAATGTCAATGTTGAAACTTCTAAAATCGTACAGATGCAGAAAGATCATTAATTGCTTGATACACATATATTAAAGAGTCTGTTAAGAAAAGGGGAAATATATAACGAGAATTATGAGTGGTTCCTATGACCAAAAAATCATCACCATGGTACCAAAAATTGACTATCAAATTGTTCTGTTTGATATTAGGTTGACAAGTTTGTGCCAAGCATCCTATAAAAAATCTTGGCCACAAGACTTGCTTCATTAATGCCTAAGATGGTTTGATTGCAATTTGCAACAAGTTACTTTCACTTAAAGAGACTTTTACGTGAGTATACATTTAGCACAAAACCTTACTCATAGTTTATAAATGAAATATTAAGAGGGTAATGTCATCTTGAAGGTGGATATGGCCAAGACTTTTGACAGGGTTGTTGATTTTATTTGGCTAATGTTCTTTCATACGTTACTTTCAACAACTCCGTGATCTCTTTGTTGCAAATATGCTTATTGGGTCCAAAAGTTTCGGTGTGATTAAATGACATTCATAATTTTTTACTTTTCTTTGAGTAGAAGATTGGGGCAATGAGATATCTTAGTGAGGATTATACTTCTATTACCAAATATTGATTTTTTTTTACACTGAACCTTACCAGATCAAACTGGTTCATATATATATATATAAATATATATATTTTTATTATATATAAATAATTTTTATACGATTTATTTATATTATATATATTATATGTTAAATTTCTAATTAATATAACATGAAAATTTAAAATCTTAAAATTCATGTATAATAATCGAATAACATAAAATTAATATAACATTTGATATAACATAAAATAAAAATTAATCTTATAAATCTTATTATAACATTTGATATAATATATAAATTTTAATTTTATAAAATAAAAAAAAAGTAATATAACATAAAATCTTATAAATAACATAAAATTAATATAATATAAAAATAGTTTAATTTTAATTTTAAATAACCATCGTATTATCACTAACATATATAATAATATGATTCTTATAACTAGTGCACGTATACTATAATAGTTTTACTATAATTCTTATTTTTTTGTTATATATCATTTTTATATTTAAATATTTTTTTAAAAAATTTATCGGTTTGTTGTTCCAAGCTTGACTTTCTAAGTGCCCAACTTTGCTAGTTTATCAAAAAAATTAGTAACACCAAACTGAATCGATAAAACTGAAAGTATCAGTTTCGAAAATGAATTGGTTAGATATCGATTCTTCAACTCTCAAAATCAATATATACCTATTAAGTTTTAAAATATGTTCAAAATCGAACCCGTTATACTCCTAATTGAAATGGTGTATATTATTGTGTGGCACTAGGAGCTCCAATAATGAGCGTGTTGTGGCCTCAAGTTGATTATGCCTACTACCCTTATATATGCCCATTTGATTAGGCCTCGAGTTTTAGAGGTGTGAGGCACATGTTGTTGAAAACTGGTTGGAAGTTCGTAGATCTATCATTTTCACCTATAGGAGAAAAAATATAGGAAAATTCAACAAAACGACTTTAAAGCCTTTTGAGGGGAGGGGGAAGCAGCTGGAACTCTTCACTTAGATGGACATAAATGTGGTGGGTTTAGAAAGAAAAGGAGGAGAGAAAAATAACAGATCAATTAATTGCAAAAAAATTATTATTTTTTTGTTTATTTCTTTTTTTAAATGGATAGAAAGAGACCAAATACTTGATTTGAGATACTCGGGCCGAACCCGTATCAAATCAGCTACTGGCGGGCCTGTTTCTGGTCGTTCCCTGCTCTCTGTCTCAGCAGCGTTCGTCGCAACTCCCAGCAGTCTCTCGCTCTTAAGTGGCGAGCAAAGAAAAT
>QEOT01006867.1:1940-31822 GCA_003123785.1 Pterocarya stenoptera
CTAAGCTAATGCAACCAAGGAAGAAAGCAACTAATTGAATTAGACCCAGTTTACCTTGCCATCATACTCTTTCCTTAGCAGTACTGCTGGAGCAATGTAAGCAGGAGTTCCCACGGTTGACTTTGGTTGTGAATGAAGCACAGAAGACTGATAAAAGCACCCATAATCAGAACCAGTGTGAAATGCATGTCATTAACAAGTTCAAAGATCTAAAGAAAGTGTCTACATATTTTGTATTACATATCCATATTTGAATGCTTCAGAAGCGAGTTTGGAATCATAATTGTATGAGGGTGTGGATGTGGGTGTTTTTTCATGAGAAAAAAGAGCCTATCCGAAAATAGGTAATGTAACACCCGGGTCGAGTGCCAAGTTTTTTTTTCAAAATTTTGGATTTTATTTTCTATGCCAAAAGTCCATTTGAGTTTTCAAGTTTTTATTTATTTTAGACAACGGGCTTAAAATCTTTGTTTTGGCGGATTATGATTTTTTTGGGGCTTGATATTTAAGTTATTTTTTCTAAAGGGCCTAAGTGAGAATTGAGAACCATATTTTTTTAGAAAAAAAAAAACCCAAACCCGTGATTTGTTACTTCAGACTCCACGTTCTTCACGGTTTTATGCCTATGCATGCACGTTTCCTTCTCTAGGGTTTACCAACTTTTCTTTATATAAATTCCCTCATAGAAACTCACCCATCAAAATCTAGGGTTGCAGCTTTGCATCTCTCCCATACCATCTATCGACATCCCTTGCTAAAAGTCATAGAAAGATTTTCCCAAGTCGTAGCCTCCATCCTCGTATGTTCGCAGCAAGCTCCTTCGCACCACCACCTCCACCTCACGGAAACCGCCTACCCAAGGCCTAGCGTACTACTCCGTAGCCCTTCCCCCCACCGTGCACCACCGCCCTCTTCTCGAACTCAGCCCGTTGTCCCCTGTTTTAGCTCCTCGAAACAAAGCAAGTTACTGCTCAAGCCGTCCAGTGAGCTTCCCTCCGCCGGCCTCTCATTGAGTGTTGCACCTCACTCTAGCCTCCGAGCTCCACCATCGAGACCTCACAGAAACCACCGCCAAGGACTTTCCGGCACCCCCTGTCCGTCGCTCCCCTCTCGGTAAGCTAGCCCCGAACTCACCCACTCTCCTCTCCGTCTCCGTCTCACTCTCGCTCATCTCTTTCTCTCTCTTAGTGTTCCGCAGTTGTGTCTCAGCCACCTCCCAGCTCGCCGCCTTTGTGCCTCCATCTCTCGATGAGCCTCCACCTCGCTAACTGTTGTTTTCACAAATATGTTTTCTTAATAGCAGAGTTTTACAGAAGCTTAGCATAAGTTGGTCTTTGCATAATATATTTAGAAAAATTCTTGGGAGAAGCCACTGTTTGCAGCAGCCACTTTTGCACATAATATGTGGTTTCATCCAGACCGTCTATCTTTTAAAGTTGAAATTATGAGAAGAAAAATGAGAGGAGGAGAAGAAGCCACATAGTGAGTGCAAAGTGTGCACTACTATAATGGCTTCTCTCTAGCAGTACTCATATATTTATGTAACGAAATTACTTGGTTACCCCTTTGAATTACCACCTTATTAATCTGTTTTTAAACTTTTAATATGTAAAATAGTGGACTCTATTTTATTTATGTTTTCAGTATTTTAAATTGTTTTTAAAGTAAAGATTTCTTTAAAAGGTAAACGATCTAGTGTAGGTTTTTCTTTGGACTTAGATGCTTGTGGGTTATATTATTTTAGTATTTTAGGAAACTAATGTTTTTAGCGGATTTTTTATTAAGTGATTATTGATGAAATTGGGAAGTAATGATATATTTTGAGGTTATGAGAATTTTAGGTTTTGAGGAATTAAAATAGGTTATTTTAGAAGCTTAGGCTTAAATCTCGAAATATGTGATTGATTGAAAATTTACGGGAATTACATGATTATTTTATAGGTAACGAGTAATATTTGTTCGACATTTTTTAGGAAATTCTGAAAAGCTAAGAAGTCCAGGTAAGTGGGGTTCCTATGCAATACTTTGCATAAAATAAAAATGAACTGGGGTTGGTTTATGAAAATGTGTATTATATGTTTTAAAAAGAAATGTGAAAATAACCTCAGTTATTTGTTCGTCACTACTCATTGAACTCTGATGAAAGAGAAAGCATTTTTGTCATGACTGGTGTAGACATGAGCTTCTTTTTGGTATTCTATTCCTGACAATGCAAAAAGAGCGAATATGAAAATTTGTGCATGATTATGCTTTTGATATGCTTTGACTATGAAGGTGATATGATTTTGTTTAGTACTCTGTTTGGATAAGATGTGATTTCTGAAAACTTTTGGCATGACTCTCTGATTCTGAATTTAATTCTGTTTCCGCTCAGTTCAATTATGGCCCTGCCACGGGTGATAATAATGGATACGACCCAACCACGGGTTACAATAGTGGATACAGCCCAACCACGAGTTATAATAGTAGATACGGCCCAACCACGGGTTATAGTAGTGGTCTCTGTTTTGAGTGCACACCTTGGTGACAGAGTGATTTATGTTCTGCTTGGTTTTCCGCAGATGCACAACTCTACCACGGGGGTTATACATGGCCTCTGTTCTGATATGATGTTCTGATGATGATCATCATCATTTATGCTATGCCAAAGGATATTTTTGAAATGAAATTATTTTCTGAATCTTCGCTCTGATATTTTGATAACATGTTCTGCTTCCGCATTCTGAAAATGGAAATGTTTTGTTCTATATTCTGATTTTTGTAAATGCTCATATTTACACACTAGTATATGCTCTTTGCTTACTGAGTTGTTGATAACTCACCCCTTATCTCCAAATATTTTTCAGATGATTTTGAATTGTTCAGCTAAGGATCAGGATTATGGAGCATGGGTGAGATGATTATTTAAGCATAGTGGATTACTCATAAGGAGATTTCTGAGAATTGACGGATTTTATTAAGAGATTTTGTAGTATTCTGATGGCTCTATATTTTGGAGTCTGTAAATATATTGATGAGATGTGAGTTTTAAGTTACACGGAGTAACTCTTCGACCACTGCGGATTCGGGGCGTTACAGGTAGAGCACCTATAATGAAGCCCCCCCCCCCCAAAACTCTTAACTCAATCCTTAAACAAAAATTCTACTTGCAACCGGGCCTGGGGGAACCGACACAACCGTGTCCTACGTGGCTTCCAAAACAGCGTCGTTCTGCATTATGCAATTAAAGTCCGAAGTCCTGCACATTTCACTTTCATCCTGCGCATTTCACTTTCACTTTCTCTCGCTTGATGCAGACCCTTCTCCCCATTCCCATCTTCCCCATTCCCATCGTTCCCATCGTCTTCCCCAGGAAGGCTTCTTGGTCTTCTCCACCAGAGCCATGAAGGCACTTGGTCTTCTCCACCAAATCGGTAAGCCCTGTCAATTCCAAAACCACAGACCCGATTTGAACCCACGAACCAGAGCCACGAAAACCAAACCCTAGATGATTTTCGTTCTTTTCTCTGATATAATTTTTCTTTCCTTTTTGTGATAGTCATTCTTTAGTTTCGTGCCTTCATTTTTTTCAATAATGATTCTCTTTGTTTTCGTGCTTGGTTCTAATGTTCTTTTGGGGTTTCTATTTCTGGTTTTGTTTTTTGGATTTCAAAATCGTTTTTGAGGAGAAGCTGGATCGGTACCAGAGAGTGGAGAAACCAAGAGCAGAGACGTCGATTGATGCGAATGAGATTCGTATTACAAGTCAAGGAAGTATGCGCAACTATATCACCTATGCCATGAGCCTGCTTCAAGTATATCTCTCTCTCTCTCTCTCTCTCCAATTTCTCTTTGCATGTTTATATTGTGGGTTAATTTTATGGGAGTTGTATATATTGTAATTTTTCCCCGTCCTTTATAGTTGTCAACTTTTTATTGTTTGAACTTGCTACTTATTTGACTTTGTCAAATTTAAGCAATGCTTGATGTTGGGTTCAGTGATTTTTCTGTGTTCATGGTAGGAAAAATTTGAGAAATGGGTTATGAATTTCTTGACAGAGATGAAAACAATGTTTAGAGGCTTGGAGAAAGTGCGCTAATGGCTGGAACATTGCCTAAAATCTTAGGCTCAAATCTTGTATGCTGGAAATGCAATGAATCATAAATCTGTTAATGTTGTGACTGGTGGTTGATAGTCTGCAATGTTCTGATGGATTGGTTTTCAATTTTTGTGAGTTGTAGTGGTTCAGTTCGATTTATAGTGGTGTGAACACAATTGTTTTTGTCAAATGGTTGTGCTAGCATTTCAAGTATTTGGTAGGTTTGCCTTGTCAGGGCTTACTTTGTTATAGGTAGTTGATACCTTATAACAAAGTAACATTTCCCCTTCTTCCCTGAATCTTGTGTATGTTGATACCTTATGAACCCTTGCTCTCTCCATTTATATATTCTGTAGGAGGAAAAAGGTTAGAGCAAAATTGTCTTCAAAGCAATGGGAAGAGCCATTAACAAGACCGTGACAAATGTGGAGTTAATAAAGGTTCTATTTACTATTTGCATACATTAGACAATAATTTGGTTTTTCTTATTGGGTCGTAATATGGTTCAATTGGGTCTTTTATTTTCACGCAGAGAAGAATTGTTGGTCTTCATCAGAATACTTCAATTGGATCTACTGACATAACTGATACATGGGAGCCCCTAGAGGAAGGCCTCCTTCCGTAAGAGCAGTTTGAGCTTTATCTCAAGAATTGTTGCAGTCACAAGCCTCGATAAATAGAACTATGCAAGTTTGATTTGGGCTGGTTGATTTTGTTATCTTTGCCTTGTAAATTATTTGTGAAACTTACTTAGGGAAAATCTTGTATGTCTGAAGTTGCTGAAATTATTTGGTTTTGTTTTAAATGGCTGTGTCAATGTTGATATTGAAATGCCAGTACTGCTACTACTAGGAGTTACTGGTTTATTTTATGTTTTGTACTGAAAATTGTTGTACTGCTTTTATGAACTGGAAATGTTGGAACACATACTGCTAGGTGTTTGAATTCCCAGATTTTTAGATGGGCAATTTGTCATCTAATTTATTTTACTTGTGAAAGGTGTTGTACGTACTGCTTTTATTTTTCATTGTGACTACTCATTTTGGTTTATTTTACTTCCAGATTATCACTTGGGTTATGAACCTAATGGCCACATACTTGAATGAAAAATGCACACGTAGAACACCTGTTAATCATACCACCAGCGAACACCTTTTAATCAATCTAAACGGGGTCATCATAAATGGAGAATAAAAAATGTAACAGGTTTGATGCCACAAATAAAAAAGGAATAAAAAAATTATTGCTAATAAAATCAAAATGTTTTAACATTTGATCCTACTAAGGTAGAGAAGTTATTAGAACTGTGGAACAATTACCAAGATATTTGGAGAAAGAAATATTTAACATAACAACCTATTCCAATGGCCATCAAATATATTTTCCAGTTCAGGGTGTTGAGGGCAATCTTTATCAGGGACCCAGGGTTCAAGTTCTATATCCGACTCCAAATATCGAGATTGTGATATAGAGGAGTCCAGCATAATCTCCAAATATCGAGATTGTGATATAGAGGAGTCCAGCATAATCTCCAAATATCGAGATTGTGATATAGAGGAGTCCAACATAATCTCTTGCAGTTTTTCAACTTGGACTTCATGCGATAACTCCTCCCTGGTTACAGACACCCCCTATAAACATCGAGATTCAACCAATTAGAAAGATAAATATAAGTTTAGCCACTTCATCTAACACAACAAAAATTTCCCCACTCTTGCAACAATCTTGATCATCTCCTTGCTATAATTTATAACAAACTATTCAGAAATTTGACATTACAACTGCATAATCAACCAGTAGAATCACAAGCAGAAAACCCACAATCAGCTCATCTTAAGCGACTAAATCTAAGTGATCACCTTCCACTTGCTCCTTAATTCTAAAAAATTAAGGATTGCTCTAAAGTTCCTAGTATGAGTCATGACTGTAAGATTTGCAATGGGAAAGATGAATATGCCCACAACCATTGCTTTTGAAAGTCAGTACACTTGCCAATGATCATCTTCCTTCACAACAATTACAAATGCAAAGGACTATCGTCATCAATACCAGGACTCCTCCCTCCATCACCCCTGCCAACCCCCAACCCCTCTTCTCTGCTCACATACTCATCCACATCAACTAAACCTTTCTTTATAGGTACCCTCTGACACAACAAGAACGTTGCACCAAAGTCCAAAGCACAAATAAGGAAAATAAATTTTAATTTTTCAAGATTAAAAAGAAAAAATTGATGAATTTGCGTTTCAGTAAGTTAGTTTGATAATTAAAATTTTCAAAGTAGTCCCTCCACTGTTGATATAGACTCGAAGGCAGGCCTGAAATTTGCTTTCTTTATCTGGGCAAGATTTAAGTAAACTTCTCTACCTCTGGATTTTCATCTCTCCTTTCCTTAGGAAACAAAAAGAATACCACACAACAAAGTATAAACTAGGGTTGCTTTTGAGTCCCATTTCAGAAATTTCCATGTCCAACAACACAGGTTGTCAGACAAAATTCCCTTAAATGGACAAGGAGATATTGCCAAACACATCTTCTTAAACTCATAGGTGAGAGAACACATCTTAACCTATTATTAGGTCCATGCCGAGTGAAGAGAACAAGGAATGAAAAAAAGGCATAATGTAGTTCATTTGAAACAACTTCCTTCAAAAAGAACAGAGTAAAATAATGATATTCTGTTTATCATTTGAAATTACTTCCTCAGTGAAAAAGGCATCATACATTTGCACATATACAGGCTCCTACAAGGTTCAACTGGAGTACACACGCATGCACATATATACATACATGTACAGGGGGAGAGTGTAAATGATGCCTGATCCAGGATTTTTACTTTTTAAACAAGATTCTAAAGGCACAATAATATGATCAACCCGAAGACAATAAAAAAATCATCATTCTTGTAAAAAGCCTGCTCAACATCTGCTAGCGACAGTTAAATAGCTCATTAATATGCAAAGGTATAGTTCATTTATGGAAACAAGTGGATACTTTTTTTCTGATGAGAGCTACCCACTAGGAGCCCCTTGATGTTGCAGTAACACCTTTATCATGAAGAAAACAAATACATCTTTATTAATCAAAGAAAACCAAGCTATTACAGCACCCAACGCCTAAAATCATAGAACACACCTCTCTCTTGTGTATCTGTGTGAATGCATACATATATTTTATATTTTATTAAGTATATACAGTAATAAATTATCCTAAAATGATCACATTTGAAGACACAAAATGTAAACTGAAACCTATAGTTAAGCAAGCCCACCAAATTTGTTTCACTTAATTGCCTAAGAAAAAAGGGTGTATTACGTTTTTTTTTACTAGCCAAACAGGGGAGAAAGTTAAAAATCAAATAAACTCTACCGTAAAAGGAAATTGAGAAACGAAACACAAAATCAAACCATTCACTTCATTGTGAAAAATTCAAACATCCCATATAGTCATGTTGATGTATTTGCTAAATGACTTTACTAGTTCTGTGTCTTATAACAAACCAAGAATAATAAAGGAGATACAATTGGTACTTAAAGTCTCAAGATATTCTGAAATAGAATATAATTGGTAAATCATCAAATGCCTGTTTATGAAAATATCAAATGCATGCTCATCAAAAACTGATAGGAGAAAATAAGCAGAAACCTCCTCCAGCACACTTCCAATATTACCATGACTGAAATGGCTCGTAAATAGTGCTTCATTTTGCAAGAAGCGGAATCAACTAGCATAAGATACTCTCTCAATGATCTATTTATTAGAAGCTCATATGCCATAACCTAAAGATAATAATTCACAATATTCTAGTCACGGGGGAAATGGCTCCTTTTTCCCCTGAGAGTCAGAAAAGTGACTCTCAGGGGAAAAAGGAACAACGGAACACTTATCTTCTGCAATTCATCCGGGCTCAAGTTTCCAGTCAAATATGTCTAAGTTTTCTTTCATCCTCTCTTTGTTGAAACTTTTCACAACAACACTAACCCCTTGCTCATATACCCATCTTAATGAAATCTTCACACAATAAATCAAAATCTAAATTACCATCATGCTTCAAACTAGAGAATCCTTTTCAAAGTCCTAAAACCAAAAATACCCAAAAAAGGAAAAAGAATATATGCTGATTTTTCTAAATGAGAGAAGTCCACGTAGCTAATCCAAAATCGCATAACTGAACAACACCGTCAGCAAATAATTATCCATTAGAACGACTTGTAATACCATAAGTTAAGTGGGAAATTAAATGAAACCCAAAAGAAAATGCCCCTCTACCTTCGGTCTCTTCTTTGAAGAAAGGAGAATGTTAGAGGGCTTGAGGTCTGCACTGTGCAAACAAAACCAACAAAAATCAACGAGAGAAGATAAGGTTGAGTTTGGATGGTAAAACCAACAAAAACAGATCGGTCTCAGTGGTGTTCTTATACTTCGCAGAAAAACAATAGATTAAAGAAACTAGACCTGAGATTGAGTAGGTTTTTCTCTTCCAGACACGAAGACGACGACGGCGGCGATCTTTCTTTCTTCCATACCTGAGATCGAGCAGAGTTTATCTTCCCAGACCCGAGATCGAGATGATTTTTTCTCTTATAGACTCGAAGACGACGATGGCTGCGAAGAACTCTCCTTCTTCCAGACCCGAGATCGAGCAGATCTTTTCTTCCCAGACGCGATCTCTAGCTTCTTTTCATCTGAAATTTTTTGAAATTTTCCTCCTTCGGCTTCTTTTTGTTTCATTTTCCCGCACTACCTTCTATTTCATTTGTTTTCCCTCTTTTTTTTTTTTTTTAAACATCGGCTGACGTGGCAGTCAGCAGGTTCCTCGCGGAACCGGCGCCGGCGATTGTACGCAGAAGTATTGATCCTTAAAAAGAAAAGTACAACCATTACCTTGGAATACCAAAAAAAAAAAGACAAGTTTCAGTTTTTTGTTAAACGAAAAAAAAAAAAGTTCCAATACCATTGCATGGCAGTAGCTAACTCCAGATATAAGTTGTTGAAAGAAAAAAGGTGCCTGCAGCACAAAATAATAATAAATCAGTGATCAAAAAAACTTCATTTGCCTAAAGAAATGGAATTAGAAAAATATTGTATAAAGCACCTCATCCTCACTAAAACGTCCTGCACTGCATATTCGATCAAAAAGCTCTCCACCAGATGCATATTCCATAACAATTGCAAGATGAGTTGGGGTTAAAATCACCTATATCAATTTGTATGTACAAAAGTGATTAAGCTCTCATATCTTTTGCCAGCCAATTAAGCTCAAAAGTGTAAAAACTAAGCTAACCTCTTTAAACTGAACAATGTTGGGGTGCCTCAGAGACCTGTGATTAATGATTTCTCTTCGAACATTTTCATCTATCTGAATCCAAAAAAAAAATCTTATTGAAATCTATCTGAAACAAATAGTCCTACAATGAGAACGAGGGTCCATAAAATTTATCATCTCACAGTCAATGTATTTTTTCATAAATATTAAATTAACACACTAAGAAAATGGAAAAAGTTCAAATTAAACCCTCTCTACTTATATCCCCCGACCACTTCTTCAACACTATATTTGGGAATTTGGAGGGGAACGAGAGGAGAGGATAAGGGAAGGAGAGAGAGGAGAACAGAACAGAGGAAAGGGATCCCTTGATTCGACTATTAGTAAATAAACCCGCTTAATGCACTGAAGTAGTTTTAGATGGCTGACCTGCTTGCTTGCTGGAAGGGTATCCTAGGTTGTCCCCAGGTGGCAGCAGCATGGAAGATGATACCATTGTGCAGTATGTGGTGTCTTTGGACGAAAAGGAATGCGCGGTGCTTTGAAGATAGGGAGTGAACAATGGCAGAGCTTCAGAATTTTTTCTACACACTTTACTCCTATGGTTTTCAGCCATTGTTCTTAATGGAAACAATGTGCATGATTTGTTATCTTTAATTTAGCGCTTTTAGAATGTATTTAGGTGTTTTCTTCTATATACTCCCTGTGTACATGGCTATGCCTATTTTTCATTCATATCAATGAAACGTACTTCTTACTTATTAAAAAAAAAAAAAGATTTTTTTTACAAGTATAATAGTTTAAGATGGATAATTAGAAATACTACATGTAATCTTTTAAGATGTTCTAAAGATGTTTACAATGTAATAATTGTAGATGCAAAAGTTTGGCTAGAGCCTAGGACTAGCTGACTAAGTTGATAAGTTTGGATAAGACAAGGTGACTAAGATGATAGATCACTTCATCTTATTTTTAGTTTTGTAATTTGGATGAATGTAAAATACTTTGACTTTATCTATAACTATTTTGAGTTTGTCTAGAAGTTATTAGGAAGTGTTTTAGATAAGTCAAGAGTGTGAAAATCGAGTTTCAAGGGTTTTGTAATTATCCAGAGAAGAATTTGAACGGGAAACTGCTATTGCTGAGAAGATTTAGTGCCAGGTGTCAACATCCCATCAGAAGAGTCTCTCGCGACAGAGTCGCTCCCTCAACAGAATCCTACTGCAATTCAAACTGCTTTTAGATTGTTTACTTAAGGAATCCTATTGGTTAGGATCTGTAGAGATTCGGTTTAGAATATTTTTTAGAGCACTTGCCAGTGCATATTTTGGTGAGAAAATTCCTGGGAGAATTTTCATATTGTTTCCAGTGATTGTAATTCAGCCACTGGAGTCCCAGGAGAAAAGTCAATATTTGAAGATCTTCAAATCAGAGTGATCATAATTCAGCCACAAGTTGTCACAGTTCATGCACAAGCCGACAATCACACACTAGACAGCAACTAAGCGGCTCCTTCGATATCTAAAGCAAACAATATTTCATGGCATTCAACTTAAAAAATATGCCCTTCCATGTTTAACAACATACAGTGATGCCAATTGGGCAGGGAACATTAATGATCATACTTCTACATCAGCTTATATCACGTTTCTTGGTTCCAATCCAATTTCAAGGAGCTCCAAGAAACAAGGAGTTGTTGCACATTCATCCACGGAAGCTAAATATCGTGCCCTTGCCAATGCAACGTCTAAAACCATGTGGCTTTTAGCTCTCTTTCAAGAACTTGGATTTTCACTCAAGGAACCACCTTCACTTCTTTGTGATAATCTTGGTGCAACTCATCTAAGTTTTAATCTAGTTCAACATTCAAGGATGAAGCACATTCAAATTGACCTACCCTTTGTGCGTGATCTAGTTCAAAAAGGAACACTCAATGTTCGTCATGTACACACTCAAGATCAGCTTGCAGATTTAATGACAAAGCCACTGTCAAGGAACTGTACATAATTGTTAAGAAACAAGGTTGGTCCTGCTGATGGCAGCACAATCTTGCTGGGGCATATTACGGAAGTTGACACAGGTCAAGGACAGCTCACAAAGGAAGATCCTTAGCCAAGATCCATGTGAATATTCTGTAATTAGTGTAGCCGAAAATCAAGCTCATACGTTTTTGTATTTAGTGCTGTGTAACTGCTGTATATTCGAAGTCATAAAGTGTGTATATTTCCTAAGATAGGATTCTAGTCTTGTATAAAAAACTCTATAAAGGATCAATACACGTGTGGAAAATTTCCTTTGAAATCATCTTGCAGTAACTTATTCTCTATATTTATAAATTATCATTTGGTTTGAGAAAAAAAAGAAAAGGAATGTCTGTATGAGTTGCGAATGATTTTGACAATATTCTTATGCTCTAAGAAAAAGAAAGAATAAAATTTGTGATAGAATTGGTGGATGGAAATCCAAGCTATTGTCTCAAGGTGCTCGCTTGATTGTTATTCGGAAAATCCTTATGAGCTTACCGATTCATCTCCTTTCTTGTATACATGTTCCTAAAGTTGTTTTGCAGAGAATCTTGGTGCAACTCATCTAAGCTTTAATCTAGTTCAACATTCAAGGATGAAGCACATTCAAATTGACCTACCCTTTATGCGTGATCTAGTTCAAAAAGGAACACTCAATGTTCGTCATGTACACACTCAAGATCAGCTTGCAGATTTAATGACAAAGCCACTGTCAAGGCACTGTACATAATTGTTAAGAAACAAGGTTGGTCCTGCTGATGGCAGCACAATCTTGCTGGGGCATATTACGGAAGTTGACACAGGTCAAGGACAGCTCACAAAGGAAGATCCTTAGCCAAGATCCATGTGAATATTCTGTAATTAGTGTAGCCGAAAATCAAGCTCATACGTTTTTGTATTTAGTGCTGTGTAACTGTTGTATATTCGAAGTCATAAAGTGTGTATATTTCCTAAGATAGGATTCTAGTCTTGTATAAAGAACTCTATAAAGGATCAATACACATGTGTGGAAAATTTCCTTTGAAATCATCTTGTAGTAACTTATTCTCTAAATTTATAAATCATCATCTGGTTTGAGAAAAAAAAGAAAAGGAATGTTTGTATGAGTTGCGAATGATTTTGACAATATTCTTATGCTCTAAGAAAAAGAAAGAATAAAATTTGTGATAGAATTGGTGGATGGAAATCCAAGCTATTGTCTCAAGGTGCTCGCTTGATTGTTATTCAGAAAATCCTTATGAGCTTACCGATTCATCTCCTTTCTTGTATACATGTTCCTAAAGTTGTTTTGCAGAGAATAAATGGAAGTCTTAGCAAATTTTTTTGGGGCTCTTCCAATGGGAGAGATAAACGCTGCTGGCGTTCTTGGAAGAATATTTGCTTTCCACTTGAGGAAGGTGGTTTAGGCATTAAAAGGCTGGAGGATGTCCAACTTTCCTTACATGCTAAATTTGCATGGAAGGTTTTATATGAGAATTCTCTTTGGGTGAATTTTTTTCGCGCTAAATATGTGAAGAATAATCATGTCTCTTTGATTGATCCTGGCAAGCGCTCTAGGAATTGGCGTATGATTGTGAGGAGTATACCGCTGGTTTTAAACCAGTCTCGCTGGAAAAGCAGGGAAGGAAGAATTTCTTTTTGGTATGATAAATGGTCGGATGAGGGTCCTTTAATAAATCATTTCTCGATTTGTCCTCTCCCAAAAATTAAGATCCAAGAATGCAAGCTTGATAATCAATGGGACGTCGACTTTCTTGTTCAGATGGTGGGCGCAGAAAAAGTGCAATCTATTATTCACAACTTGGGTCCTCATTAACAAGGTGAGGATATTTTGGTTTGGACCGATAATGTGGATGGGAAATTTTCCACCAAAAGTGCCCGGTCTTGTTTACGTATTCGAGCTCCAGAGGTGGTCTGGTCTAATTGGGTATGGCATTCCTCTCTTCCTAAAAAAATTTCAGTTTTGGTTTGGAAAGTTTTTTTCAATGCTTTGAGTATTGATGATAATGTTTACAAGATTGGTATTCCTGTTGTTTCCAAATGTAATTGTTGTGTGAAAGGGAAGTATGAGGACTTAAATCATGTGTTTGCCAACGGGGAACTAGCTGAATTGTTATGGGAAAATGCTTGTCATTGTGTGGGTTTACAACCTATAAGAGGGAGGGGTTGGCGTGAAAGGGTGGAGGTCTGGTTCCATAAAGCAAAATACTCTACAAAAGTTGGGTCACTTCTTGGCATTATACCTTGTATCCTCTTATGGTGTTTGTGGGATAGAAGATGTAAAGCTCGTATGACAGATGTATGTGATTCATTCCCAATGGTCTGGGCTCGGTTTAAATATCAACTTAGTTGGTCAGCGCTAAAATTGAAGGATTAGGCAGATTTTACATCCAGAGATCAAGAGATTTTGAAGATGTTTATTATCCCTTTCAAGAGGGCCAATATCACTTTGCCTACTATTGTTCGGTGGCATCCTCCTGATGGTGGTCGTATCAAATTAAATTCTGATGGAAGCTGTATTGGTAATCCTGGTGTTATGGGAGCTAGTGGAGTTCTTCGCGATCATCATGGTAAATTAATGGCCGCTTATTCTTATTTTTTGGGTGATGGTACGAATAATAAAGCTGAATTGTTAGGCTTGTTATATGGGCTGCGGATTGCCAAGAGTTTGGGTTTTTTTAATCTTGATATTGAGATGGACTCGCTTTTGGTTATAAAATGGTTGATTGATAAAAGATGCCCTGTCTGGTATCTGGAAGATTTTTGGGATGACATTCAAATTTTATTGGAAGGAATAAATGCGAAGTTTAATCATGTTTATCGGGAAGGAAATTCTTCAGCGGATTATCTTGCAAAACTTGGCGCGGAAGGTTTGTCGAGTCATTGGGAGTGAAGATATTCCTAAATTGCTTAGAGGATTTTTGAAACCTGATAAACTTGGTCTACCTCAGCTTCGTATATAGTTTGGTTTTTTGTTTTGGCATTTGTTTTATGGTTGTGATGGTTTGACACTTGATTTTGGGTTAGTTTATAATGTTATTCTTTGTAAGCCCCCAAGTGTAATAATGTTTACTACGGTTTTCCTCCTCCATAAGTGAGATTTTTTTTAATAAACTTGGGACGGGGCCGCTATGTGGGTGGCTACTGGCTCTTCTTAAAAATAAAAAAATTAAAATTAAAAAAAAAAAAAGAAAGAAAGAAAAACAACTTTTACAAATCCATTTTCTCTTCCTCCCACAAATACTTCGTCTTCTTAGGAAGAATCTCAATTATTGATGATTATCAATGAATTTTTTTATCAAAATTTTAATTTTTCTTAAATGAAAAATCAAGATGTTTTTCATCTTCCTTTAAGAAAACTTAATATTTTAGAAAAAAAAAATTAAAAAGTTGATTTTATTAGTGACTGTCAAATATGTTCTTTTTATATTCTTTTTTTTTTATTTTTTTGTGGTTAATCGGTAAAAAGTGGTTGAAACGGATCGGATTGGAACCTGGCCTTATTCGAATTTGTCGGGTTAGGAAAAAAATAAGATCGATGGTCGAGGATGTTTGGTCTGAGCATGCAGGAGGATGTGATTAAAGAAACCCTCATTGTGTTGGAAGCCATTATGAAACATAAACAAAGAAAAGAGGCACATCTCTTGTGTTTCTTTTGTTTATGAATTGTTAGCTTAAGAGGCGTGCGGCATGTAAACATATAGAACCAATAAACATAACTTTGATCACCTGCATGTATTTTGAATGTTAGATTTTATTTCACTTATTGAGATTTTGTGAAATCTCACTTTGGTGTTCCCACATGCGGTTCGACGGAGGTGGAACCGTAAATTTTGATGCAGATCATGATAGGTACAAGTATGGAGGTTCACTTTACCTAAAGGAGTAAAGATCGGGATTATTTCCCCTATGTATTTAATTAAATTTTAACTTTTGGCTCTTTGTTATTCTTGGGAGACTGTAATAATATTCTTTTGTCTATGGTTGAAGACTTTTGGCTTATGAATATTAGCTTGACTTTTCGTTGCGATTTATCTGCACACTTCATTGCATGTTTGCACACACTTTACGATCACAATGTGTTGGGATTATTTGATTCGAGTGGCCAATATCCCGCCAACATCACGACTACCGTTAAATCACAAGCGGGAATTGAGGGCGCCACATGCAGTATAAAAGTGGCAAAGGATATAGCATAAGTCAACACTTCCTCGAATTTATGTCTCAATAATTCTTATGAAGAAGCAGCTGCTGCTGAGCTCCAAGGTGTAGTACTCGTTCATGCCTAATTTATGAAAATATGATTCCTCAAGATAACTTTTAGAGGAAGAGCACTGTTAGCATCTTTATCTTTTTTAAGTTTTGCCATTTGCTCTAAGATTTATTTTATGTGAAAAAATTTGAAATGGTTATCCATTTAAGCAATATTTTGTGACATATGTGACATATTAATACATGATAAAAATTAATTCTACCACTCAGAGAGAGAGAGAGAGAGAGAGATGGGAAAATTTTGGGAGATGTTCTTGTGAAGTAGGGAATGAGAATAATTAATTTTTTCTTTCAAACCAATGGGGTTTTCTTTTGTAGTTTGAATATGCATTTTTTCTATACTCAACTAATGTTCTTAAAAGTGACGCTTGGTGCTCAAAAATCACTTTCTTTAGTTTGTACTTGACGTATGCTTATATAGATTTCATTCTTATTTTCAATTTTCTTGAAATATATAAAAGCTTGTTTTTTACTACAAATGTTGTTTTTTTGTTTTTTGGTATCTTAGATTGTTCTTTATTGTTATAATTTTATTTATTACAAATTTACAAATTCTGTATGCTTGGTGTAGGCTTCTCTCTTCTTATGTTTTGCTACTCTCTGCCGTTTGACCTTAAGGATGGTGGATCTACTAGGGGTCTCGGCCAGCCTCTCAAATTCCTCGTCGCACGGCATCTATATCCACACTTTGTTTTGCCGTCACCTTTCTGTCGACCATTGTCTCTCCTAGCTCTGTCACCGCTGCCCTGTCATTTGACAACCATGGTGGGCTCTTAGATCTCGGCATCCATCCCTTTGATCCCCTTCTTCTCTCTCTCTCTCTCTCTCAAATCCTTTCCCTTGTTCTGTTTCTCGATTTCTACGGTTCCGCCACCGCAAGCCACCATTCTCAGTCGCTTTTCAATGGTTATCCGACCACCTCTTGCCCCTTTCCAATCTGCTTAACTTTGTTTCCCATAAAATCTACCTAACCCATGCCCAAGCCACCCATTTTGGGTTCTACTCCTACACGCCAGCCGCTATCCTCTGCCAACAGATTTCCTTCATCCACCCTTTTATTTTCATCAGATCTACCACCCACTGTATTCCCAATTGTAGTGTCCCACGTGCTGCCCCAATCTGTCGTTGTCCACCGCTCACAGCCACTGTTGCAGCCGTGCTTCGCCACTCCTTGCACTACCATATGACGCTCACGCACACACGAGATACCTTAGACAGCACGCTCGATAATCCAAGATTGCCTTCCGTGTTGTAAGTAAAACCCTAGGCTGACCTTTGGAATACTGACACTGGAAAACTGTGTTTTATTGTAGTCTGATTATGTTTGGTTAAGTGGCCAAGGGCCTGTGGAGCATTGGGGTAATAACTGCAGTTGGTGATGAATTGTTGATAGAGCGTTAGGTGAAGCGTTGGGAATCGCATGTAGTTGTGGAAAACCTGATTCTTTGAAACTATAAAATATGTTATGTTTGTTGTATTGTACTATTGCATTGTCATCCAATAATTGCCTGTCGTGCGGCTGCATTTTTAAATGTTATTGCTTGTCGTGATATTAATAATAAGCTATGTTCTATGGTTATGCTGCGAAACTAGTAAAATTGTGGTTTTGGTGTCAAAGGGTTAAAGGTATATTTTGTGGATGCATGCGTATCACGACCCCAAGCTAATATGGAATATTATCTTGATAGAGCTCCTCTGGTCACTTGTGAGTGTATAAAACTAAGTGATGTCTCCTGAGATGTCGCTGGGCTACAACGAGCTCAAGCTGGTAATGCTCTCGTGCCAACTCTGTGGCCTCTTTGCTGGCGGAGGCTAGAGGATGTCTAGTCACGTATGTGCCGAGCATAAAGCTGGATATCGCTCATTATAAATTATTCGGAAAAGCATGCGCATGAGGAAAACCATTGCAATGATATTTTTCTTGAAATATACTTTTCAGTTTTTTTGAGATAATAACATACTTTCATATGTAACAACCAAACATTCTAATTTTATCATTAAAGAGCTTTTAAGGTTATTTAAGTACTTTTTACAACCTCTAATGCAACCCCAAACAAACCCTTAATCATGCTTAACGCCCACTGCATTTTGTTTCATTAAAATCGTATGTATTCAAATGATATCTCTTGACGTCAACGTATTCAAAATGCAATTAAGTTCAATCACACTCGTTGATATTATAACAAATTAAGAGAGTATAAATAAATAACCATTTTATTTCAATAAAATAATTTCAATAACGTTACAAGCTGGGAAACATGACAAACTTAACCATACCACGATCTAATGGTTTATATATTGCCGATATGTAATATTGCAAATATATCTTGAAATCTATGATTTTATTTTAGGCAATTAGAACTGTTGCTGGAGATAGTTAACAACATTCTTGTCCACTTGGAAGGCCTTGGTGAGAACATCTTGATTGATGGGAGGATTGGATCCAAAGACTGCGTTAGCTATGGTGATGACTCTAGGATTCTGGCTACTCAAACCAGCAAAGGCAACAACCTTAGTATTTCCCACGCTGACATACACCCATTTTTTGTGATATAAAATTAATTAACAAGTAAATCGTACGATAACAATCTAAGTTTCATGGTCTAAATGTGCGTTTATATATAAAAAAAAATCTTCACAACTTCTTATTATTCACACAACTTCCATACATCACATTTTTTTTAATTTTTCTTATGTTTTTCTTTTATCAAATATTTATTAATTATATGAATAATGAATTGAAATTTTGAAACAGTTAAAAAAGAATAAACTCAAAAAAAAAAATTTTAATATTTAAAAATTTAAAAAAATGTGGAGTGTGGAGTGTGAAGTGTGGTGGAGTTGTGTAGCAAATCCCCTTTTAATAATATTTAAGTGGCTATTTGGATTGGGAGGAGAGTTTAGATTAGCTGAGATGATTTGTGAATAGTAGAATAAGATATTTTACGAATATTATTTTTAAATATTATTATTATTTTAAGATTTAAAAAAGTAGATTGTTTATTATTTTTTGTGTGAGAATTTGAGAAAATTCTTTTGGGATTTAAAAAAATTAAATTGTTTATTATATTTTGGTATGGGAATTTGGAAAGATTCTTTTGGGATTTGAAAAAAAATATATTATTATATTTTATGTAAGAATTTAAAAAAACTGTAATGATGAAAATGAAATGAGTTGAGGAGACTTAGGAATGCAAACAGCCCTTAATCTGCAGCCTTTATCACCTCAATATTTTTCCATCACTATTAATTATTGATATTTCAATTGATCTCTACTTTTTGCAGAAAAACAGAAGTTTCTCTTCTTTCGCTATGAGCCAAGCCCCCTTGAATTCTTCATGGAATTCCATCCATGAAGAAGTAGATACTACCTATTTATTTAACTTGAAATAGATACCATCAATAGTTTCATTTTTATTTAACTTAAACAGATACTATCTATTTATAAGTGTAAAATATTATATTATATATTTTTAAAAATGATAGAAGATGATAAAATTTAAAATAAAAAATATATTTTTTGAGTAATGCTATACACCGCACTCTCATCCTATTTTGATCATACTAAGTAGTATGTGGCATATTCATCACCATTAGATGATAAAAAAATATGTAAAAAATGATTATTTAATGATGCTAAATGTGTCACATCTTATTTAATAGGATGAAAGTGTGATAATAGTATGGTGTATATAGAATTTTCCTTGTGCAAAACATGAACGACATAGCCTACGTATTGGCCATTACTTGTATCATGTATGATAGTATGAGTGATCCTCGATCAGATGCTCTTTCTCGAATATGCAAAAAAATATCTTAGCAATCGATCATTAATCAATAATTTCACGTGTCTTTTGCGAGTATCTACAAATTGGCATGGATTAATGCAATACGTCAAATTGTAAAATTACTAATTTTAATGTAAAGTAGATATAACACATAACATGAAGCCACATAAGTTTGTGAGTTTACCTTTATGTAATCTCTTTATATCTATAACAATTCTCATATAACTATAATGACACGTCCATAGGATATAATATACCATTAATTACCAGCTGGTGGCTCTTGCGCATGTCTGGAATAGGTTTTGATCTCCATTAGTTTATATTATCAGTTCTTCTATATACCACCGACTAGCACAACCGTTTGGGAAATCGGCTAACGTGTATATTTAAATAAATAAACCGAAAATGAAAACAAAACACAACGAAAATGGAGGAAAATTTTCAGATTTGGGAAGCTGGAGATCACGTCATCTGGAATGAGAGAAAAGCTCTACTCTGCAGATAGACTTTTTCTTCACCAAACAAGCCCTGTCAAATTCATAGCATTTGGACGCACACTAGGTCCTGAGAGTGCTTGGACGAAAAAGAAGAGCATAGCATTCGGATCTACTAGCCTAGAAAATATGGTGAACAAGTCATGGAGAATTATCTCAAGACCACTCCTGGAAACCGTGCTGAACAAGCATGCCCAGCACCACCGTGTCCCTCAACCACTGATCCTCCACGGTCCTTGCGGCGTCGGCAAGACCACCATCGTACTTGAACATAAAAACTCCTCTATGCAGTCTTTGTGATTTTTTTTCAATTTCGTTCAATGTTTCTTGCTCTATTTTCCAGGTCTACTCATCGAGTGGAACAAAGGGATAAAAATTGCTGGAGTGAACCGAAGTGGGAGAGTCAAAGATGAAGTCTGGAGTGAGTTCCGAAACAGAGGGTAGGAGTGAAAGGGAGTTTTGTTCAAAACGCGCTATTTCACTTGCCACGGGGGCAAGGGTTCCCCCACGGTTACCCAAGGCAGCTGCAAATAGACTTTTTCTTATATTATATATACAATCCATAAAGTATTTTATTCATTGTATTTTAAAAAGTGATTGGTTGATATAGATATATATATACACACTATCAATTTCAAATGAAATAATTAAGATCCTTATCCCTTACATCTATGCTCATGTTGGTTTCGTTGTAATTACTTGTTATTGTTCTCCAGTACTACAAATATTGATCAAGTGTTCATGTTTAATTCCTTTATTTAGCTATGTTGGTAATTATGTTATAGGACTGTGCATGACTGTTATTATACGCGTACTACAAGAAAATTGCTTATTTGTTGCCAACTATTTCCTGTAAAAATAATTATTTCTTGTTAAAATGAGTGTTTTTGTTTCAAATGATCATTCTCGTCACAAATAATCTATCTCAAATACTTTTATTTTTTGTAGTGACGTTAAGTTATGGAGTCATGCATGTTGTTCTATTTTGTTTCCTTATACGGCCAGCTTGTATCATGTTGATCTTTCACATTCTCCTCAAAACTGGATAAATGCACACTAGAAGAAAAATGCAACTATGGACGACCATGTATTTGCTACAAGAAATCCGATTTAGAATAAGCATTTTTCTTGTAACGGTGACATTAATGACATTGCAACCCTACACGAGATATTAGCCATCCGAAAGTTGGCTAACTGTGTGGTCGACACAAGGTGTACTTGTAGATCAAACCCTTGATATCGCATTAATTTTGACATGTCGATCAAACGCCCGATAGATCAATACTAGTATTTCTTATCATGAAATATATATATATATATATATAAATAAATATCTAATATATATCTTATATATAATAAGTGCCAATAAGCAAGCAGGTGTCGTATAACTATTTTTTACCAATTTTATCCTTCAATTTTTTTCCCGTTTCTGTCCCTTATGTTTTCCTATTTTACTGGTATTTGTGCCATTTCTGTCCCTTTTGCCATTTTCAGATTCGAAATTTTTCATCTTATCAGATTTACATTTGCTTCCATCTGTTTCCAGCCACCTCGACCGTCGGCTTCTGGAATTCTTTTTTTTCTTTTTCGCATCTTCGGTTTCTTTTCTTTTTTTCCCCTCTTGTTACCTTGTCCACAGCTATTTTTTTCCCAATCTTTGTTCTACCGTTTTCTATCGCTTTCTCGCTTTCTTTTCACTCCATCTTTATCAGATTCTAAATCACTCTTTCACGATTTACACAGCTTTTTTTTTTCTTCATCTTTATCATATTGTCGGTTTCTTTACCGATCCGGATTTTTTTTTTCCTTCTTTTTTGGTGTTTATTGCCGATTTAACCGCTTGTTATCATGATTCTAAATTTTCCTTCTCCCGTTTTCCACCCGCCTCCACAGTCTTCATCTTACAAGATTCTGATATTTTTTTACATTTCTTTGCCGCTTCACTTTTTTTATTTCCGGTCTTATCTACCTCTTCAACCGCTCTTTTTTTTTTCCCAATTTTTCTTCTCCAGTTTTTCACAAACAAATAATATTAACATCTCAGACTTCAAACATCTCAGAATTCGGATTTGAATATGTCACAAACAAATAAATCTCCAAATATCATAAAGAAACGATATTAGCATCGCAGACTTCTAACATTTAAGATTTCAGATTTAACACAATAGATATATACGTCACAAACAAATAATCTCCACATCTCACAAAGAAATAATATTAACATCTCAGACTTCACCTCAGGAATCGATTTGAGATAATAACAAATGTAATGAGTAAATAACAGATCCAGAGATTTACAAAAAGCACAAGAAAAATCAAAGATTTTACACTTCAAACATCTAAGATTTAAGATTTAAGACCATAGCATATATGCCACAAACAAATAAATCTCCCACATCTCACAGAGAGATAATATTAACATCTCAGACTTCAAACATCTCGAAATTTGGATTTTAGATAATAACAAGTGTAATGAGTAAATAACAGATCCAGAGATTTACAAAAGCACAAAAAAAAATCAAAACTTTTACACTTCAAACATCTAAAATTTCAGATTTAAGACCATAGCCACAGAAAACGCGTAAGAGAGAGCACGGGGAAGAGGACTACTGGGGAGAGAGAAGTTTTTGGAGTCGGGTGTTTTTTTTTTTCTTGCATCATGAGGCTGAGGTATCAGGGGCTAGGTTTTAGATGTGAAATTTTGGGGGTTTTTTTTTCCCCGCTATCAATTAAAAGCTGGGAGTTCTTCTTTAATGTAAGAAAAGAAAAAGTAGTTTAAAAAAAAAAAAAACACTTATTACAAATAATTTTGAAATTTCAAGTTTAAATTGATAATAAATTATATTAAAATTATTAATAAAAATAAATTTGTTAAAAAGACCAATTTCAATATTCCGCAAACTTTATTTCCCATCGCAAAAATGTATTCTAAATATATAGTCAATTTTGTTTAGATAATATGACAATTGTTCGTAAAATTTTAATAAAAAATTATTGACAAATTATATTCTAATATGTTAGTATAGCCTTATTTAAGAAACAATAATATGTTATTAAAATGATTATGTTATCTTTTATAATATATTCTTCTGCAGCAAAATTACTGCTTCTGTACTTATCTTGCTGTTCCTCAATCTGCTGGTTGCTGCTCTGCTCTATTTCAACTGATCATTTATTCGTTCCCATTTCTAGGTATGTTCTATTACTATCCATACAAATAGATGTTATTGTCTTTATTGTATAATATTTTATGCACTTATTTGTTTGAAGCATTTTGCAAGTATGTCAAATTGTTATTATTAATTAGAATTAGTAAATATTTGCTGTATGCGTATTTAGATTTTTAATTGTAAATAGTTTGATACTATATTACTTGATTTGATTTTAATATTAGGCAAATATTATTGATTGGAGGATATTTCTTTATACTTTAGATATAGATATTTGTATTGTTGTTTATTCTTTACAATCTTGTTTCTTTGTTTTGTATGTCTACATGTTTGACAAATTATTATTCATTTTCTTCTTAGTTTCACAAATTGCTGCGACATTCACAACTCGTCATAAGAATCCCAACTGGTAGGCTGATCCTAATTAAAAAGAAATAAAATCTTATTAAGACTATTCTTATTAATTTCTATCTAACATTCTTCAAAATTAAATTCTAAATCTTAATTTTATGTGCAAACCTAATATTCACATCAAATTAACTAATATAATAATAAACTATTTACAATTAAAAATCTAAATACACATACAATTTCATATGTGCATGCTTAGGTTATTAGTCACTTTCATATGTATTATTATAAATTGTATTGTTATAAAAATTTAAAAATGTCTTATTATAAAATATTACTCACTTTCATATGTGCATGCTTAGGTTTGCACATAAAACCAATGTTTTGAATATCGTACCGGATGCCGTACCGGTCGAGCCACTGGAACGAAATATTTCGGTACCGGTACCGTTTCAGGATAACATTTCGGTATATGAATAAATTATATATATAAATTATATTTCAAAATAATAGTCTATATATAAATAAATTATATATAAATACATAGATATATAAATTATAAATAGTCTAGTCTGAATTAGGAATCAAAAAATGAACTTGTAGTTTGAAAAAAAAAAATCGAAATATCGGCCGGTACGGACCGGTACAGGCCGAAATATCGGCCAGTACGACCGGTACTAGCCGGTATTTCAGCTGGTACGGAACATATAGTGTACCTGTACCGGTCCGGTAGCCGGTACGGATAATACTGGCCATACCGGTTGGTACGGTACGAAATTCATAACACTGCATAAAACTGTATTAAAAATTTAAAATATCAAAAAAAAAATTAACGTTGTTGTAAAATTTTATTTGTTTTTATTTATACTGTAATAATTACTCCAAATTTAATAATAATGTTTATAAAAATTTAGAATTTGCCAATGTCCTATGTAAATTAATAAAAATAGAGGATGCGTGGGTTGGGACTGCCTGCACGATATAGCAAAAAGGAAAAGAAAAAAGAAAAACACGACGGGCTGGATTGAAAGACAAAAGAAAAAGAAAATGTAGTTTAAAAATAAGATGAAAGTTATTTTTATGAGAAAAGTCCATGATGCACAACTCAAAGGTTTATGTCATGCATACATGTCTATGCACTTGTTTGTGTTTATTTTTATATGCTTATGATATCTGTTGTATATTATTTGTTTACTTGTTGAAATTTCTCAAAATCTCACTGTAGTAGTTTCTACCATCATTCCCCACTTGGAATGGTATAAGTTTTAACTGGATTAGAAAATTCCGATTGGAGAGTGCAAGAAGACAGCAGCATCTTCTCCTGACAGGATCGTGCCTAAAATGGTTATAAGCTCTCCTGAGCCGTCCATCTTGGAGCGCCTTGAGGCGATCAACCAAGCTATTACGAAGATACTTGACAATATAAAGGATTTCAAACGCCATCACAATCGGGATGGGATTGGAACCTAAAGAAAAGAGTGAAGCCCAAAACCTAAGATATTTTATGGTGGTTACTTTTTGAGAAACAATGTTTTGATGGATCCATGTTTGTGATGTGGATTTCGGATTGTGCATATGCTTAAATTTTGAATGTTGATTGTTGGTTGGGTTGAATTGATATGGTAATGTTGAAGTTTTGTTTGTGCATTTAATTGTTCCGTTTTAACGTAGCGATCAACATTTTTGGTTAGAGGAAAGATTTACGATGGTTGATTTACATGTCATGTAGAAATTGCAACAAAACAACTACATATAAAAAAATGAGAAGTTTTTATGTAATAGTTGCAAAGAAATAGCGACTTCACAACCAAGGTAAACATTTTTTCTCATATTCTGAAATTACAAATTTTTACATTATAATTAGAATATATTAATTCCTAATATCAATAAATAATAATCTATTTACCATCTTTAGATGTCAAGTTTATTTAGAAGCGTATGATGATAGCGCGTCAACTCCAGTAGTCATTTGGATATGCGGTAGAATGAATTTTGGATTGTACGATGACAAATCTCGTAGAACATGCAGGGGAGATTCGTACTTTTAATTAAGTTTAAAAAATTTAATACATTAGTTTTTTATATGTTTTTCTCGTTACAATAAGACTGCTCATATATCGAGAATATTGCAACCAAAATTCAAGATAGGAAATGGATGACAGTCTTGGGCACACTTATGAACTAATCTGGAAAATTGTGTAGTTATAAATGTATTTGTGGAAATTTCAATGTTATAGTCATGGATATTTTACAGATAATATATGTGATATTTTTTATAATTAGGGAGAAAGTCTTAAAATATAGATGAAATTATGTCCATTCATAATTAAACTCAGGAATTTGTATGGATTTAAATTTTCATTTTTTTTTTCATTGTGGATTGACAGGTAGTCAAGTAAGATCTAATTTACTATCATACATATAAATTTGTTGGATACTAACATCTATTACATTTCATAATTATATATATTAATCTATTTTTTGTTATTACATGTTTTTACAAGAAATTTTTATTTTTAAAAATAATTTTTCATATTTTTGTAACTGAGCTACGTGTAATGTGTTTATAAAAAATTTTATGTTATAATTATGACGTAGCTCTTGCTTGTCCATCTCTCGTCTTCTCGTTTACTTTACAGATTTGCTGCTTCTGTTCTTTATTTACCATTCTTCAAGCTGGTTAGATTTCAGCATATCGACTGAATAGGCGGCAAAGAACAGGAGCAAAACCCATTCAGTTGCTTTGATACCTAGGCTAGGATGCTCAATGATTATAAAAGTCGGTCACATACATCTTAAAGTTGTGACTTGGTTCTTATAAGTTGTTGTATTATAATTATAAACATTATACAGATCATGTGTAAAATATGTATTATAAACAATAAAAAAATTCTAGAAATACAAATATAAATCAGTCCATTTATAGTTAAAATTTCTATGTTATGGTTATCAATATGTGCAATGTTTTTTATGATCATAAATAAAATCTTAAAATATAGATAAAACTCTATCCATTGATATTTAAAATTAAGAAATTGAATGAATTTAAATTATCATTTTATTGTTCATTGTGGATCGACAAGTAACAAATTTTTCATATTTTTTCAATTGGGCACACGTGCAATGCATATGTCTGCCCTTACTAGTTATATTATATATATAAATGCAAATGTTAGATGAACGAGATGAACGGTATTTTCATCTAACACTTTCTTTTCCAATTTTACCCATACTATTATATTTATTTTCTCTTTCTATCCTTGATTACTGTTATCTTCTATTCTTACTTTTACAGTTTTACCCTTCTTTTTGCCGACTACTTTTTTAAGTCTTCGCCCATTTTTCTTTTATTCCTGTTTTTACATATTTATCCCTCAATTTTATTGACATATTTACATATTTGCCCTTAATTTTGTTACATTCTTCACATAACTGACTTGACTTAAGTTTTTGGTCTTCACATAACCGGCTTGACTTAGCTTTTGGTCTTCTCATTTGCTATGCTTATCCTCTGTTTTTATATACAATTTTTGGTCTATTAAACTTACAGTTTTATCTATTTACCAAAATCTTTGGAAATTTTGTTCTCTGCTTCTCAAGGTTTGCATCGCCAGGTATGATCTCTTATTTTCCTTCTTCTGAGTTAAATTTTTTTAATTGCTTATTAATAATTTGCTCGCAGAGCACGATGTAAAAAAAAAAATTACAGAGGAAATGTATGAAAATCATTGCAAAGCCAAACAACATGAACAATTAAAATTGTTTGTTGTTGATCGCTCTTATTAATATACATCTAATGTTTTGTAATTTTTCTTTTTTTTTTACAGATTTGTGGCCTTATTCTTCATTTACTATTCCTCAATTTCCCTTTTTTTACAGATTTGTTGTTTTTCCATATTGTTTTTTTTAGATCTAAACATATCTGAAAAAAAAGGAAAAAATAAAGTAAAAAACAAGAATGTTTAGATCTAAATCATACCTGCTTAGATCTATGAAGATCTGTTAAGGTCTCTACGGAAAAGACAAAAATAAAATAAAATAATGAATAACGATAAAAAAAAAATTCAAAAAAATTGATAACTGCTCAGATCTATAGTGAATGAAGATGATTTGTTCATTACTCTACACGAAAAAAAAAACAACACTCAAATCGTAGAAAAATTAAACGACCAATAACAACTAAAAAAGTTAAATAAAAAAAAAATTCTTTCAGATCTATAAGAGATTTGTTGTTTTTAATCTATTGTTTTTTTTTAGATCTAAGCATATCTAAACATATCTAAAACAAATTGGAAAAAATAAAATAAAAAACAAGAATGTTCAGATCTAAATCGTACCTGTTTAGATCTATGAAGATCTGTTAAGATCTCTCTGGTTTAAAAAAAATTAATGAATAACAATAAAAAAATTTCAAAAAAATTAATAACTACTCAGATATATAGCGAATGAAGATAATTTATTCATTACTCTACACAGAAAAGAAAAAAAAAACTCAGATCTTAGAAAAATTAAACGACCAATAACAACAAAAAAAGTTAAAAAATAAAGACCAAGCCAAAAATAATAATAATAACACTGAGATCTGAACAAGATCTCTTCAAATATATGAAGATCTGTTCAAATCTAAAGGAAAAAAAATAGAAATAAAACGAGTTAAAAAAATCTACATCAATTCAGATCTGTAGGAAATACCTCTTCATTTATCTGCAGATTCACGATGGAAACAAAAATATAGACAGCTGTGAAGAGCAAATCTGGCCAAAAATATGAAAAGTGAGAGTAGGCTTGAGAGAGAGAGAGAGAGAGAGAGAGAGAGAGAGAGAGATGGGAAGAAGGATCTGGAAGAAATAGTGATTGGGCGAATGTGTTTTTATCCTGGGACCATTAGCATTGAATTAGCCATCTTATTCTTCAAATTTTGATTAATATGTAACTTTTTTACTTTTAACTAATTACTCAAAATTTGAAATCTATATTAGATTAGTCATCACACTATCTATAATAATAAAATATTTTTATTTTATTTTTTTATATTTTTTAATTAATATTTATTTTTTAATTACTTGTTTATTTTATTTTCATAATCTTCAATAACCTCCAACAATTATATTCATTTTCATTTTCATTTTCACAATCCAACAATCTATAATATAATAACCTCATATATATATAGATGGTAAAATCTCATATCTATAATATAATAATCTCAAAAAAGACTTTTAGACTTGCTATAGTTCTTGTCATATTTGAAAAGAAGAATAAATTTACTGTAACTCATATTTTGGATGAAAACAATTTAACTAATTCAATGTGGAGTAAATACAAATGATATTTGCTAAACTTGAAGATGAAAAGGTATTTGGTTAATCCAATGCCAATACTCTTAAGATATGAAAGGTGAGAGTGGGATTGGAAGAAAGAATGGGTGGGCGGGCCTTCATGGTTGAATATGGCCTAGATAAATTGGGCTGACTTTTCTTTTTGTCTTTGGGTTTTAAATGAAAAAAAACACATTGCTAACCGATATTGCACACCACCAGAATAATCTTTAATTATTAAAATTAACAATAATAATTTTATTAATATAATTATAAATCTTCATAAAGTATGAAAATATATTTTATTAATATAGATCTAATGTTTTCTAATGTTTTTTTTTTTTTTTACAGATTTGTTACTTTTTCTTTTACTTTATTGTTCATCAATCCAGTTATTATCAATTTTCTCTATTTGCACTGTTTTTTTGTTTGTCCTCTACTTTCTGGTATGTTCTCTTCTATCTCATCTGAAAAAATGTTATTCAATTTTTTTATATTTATATAAATGCACATGTAGTCAAGATAAATTGTTGACATTATATATTTGTTGTATGAATATTTCCTTTCCTCATGATATTGATTTCTTTTAATAGATTTGTTCTATTCTAAGATCTACTATCTCATTTACTTCACTTAATATGATTTGTAAAAAATTATTTCGAATTAATTATTCTCTTCTTTTGCTTTTACTATAAATGCTTATAATATTTGTTATGCATATATGTAGCCATATATACATATCTACTCACATCTTTGATATATTTTCAAATGTTTTTTAGATTACGTTCTGAAATCAACACAGAATTTATAATCTATCATAACTTTATGCTGACTGGTAAGATGGAATTATTCAATGCAAAATATATTTAAACATTATTAACACCAATTATTTTCAATTTTATCTAACTTTTTCTATGAATAAATCTTGAAGAGCGTGAAAAAAATCAGGCAAGAAGAAATTGGACGATGTTGTAATTATATACTTAAATAGGACTTTGACTATTATAATTATATACTTAAATAGGATGCTGACTTGTATATAAAATTCATGTTTATTTTCTTTGTTTCTATCATCTGGGCATACGTGTAACGCACGTTGCCTTTTTTTTTTTTTTTTTTT
>QEOT01006868.1:12389-24038 GCA_003123785.1 Pterocarya stenoptera
AATCTTCCTGATAGAGGCAATTCTCTGCATTGTAAATCATAATTAGCCTAATCTCCCTTAAGAATAGTGAAATGAGAAGAAAAAAGATCAGATAACACAAGGGGTTTGATCTTGGGTCAAATTTTAAAAATTATGATGAGCGGGTTTTTTTTTTATAAGTAATAACGAGGCAAAATTGATAATCAAAACCTCTATTTATAGAAGAATCCTCAATTTGACTTTAATCAAAACACCACATGAGAGACATAACACAAGAAACGAGTTAGATTTTGCACAAACAACTAAGCACGAACAACCAGTTTCACAACTTATCTAGAAAGTAAATATTTTCTTCCATAAAAATTTTACTTTCGCCTCATTTAGCTCAAACCCTTATCAATCATTGTAACATACGGGGTCCTAAACTAGGATTTAGAATTAAGATTATTATTATTTTTACGATTATTATTTTTAGTAATGTTATTATTTTTTTAAGAACTATTTTGAGATAGTGATTGTTTTTTTTTTTTTTTTTTGTGGGATTCTTCCACCCTTCACACCCATATGCCCCTCAGTGTTTGTTTCCTAGTTGGAGTAGTTTCCTAATTTGTAGCCAAATTCAAGCTTCAAAACCCTAGCCTAAATCTTCTCTTTTTATTCACATTATTCCTCCCTCACGCCAACAACAACCAAGGCTAGAGGCTAGAACCTAGTAAAGTCAAAGTTTGCTACTCGGAAAACCAGCCCTCACAGCACCACCATGACCTTCCTCACAGCCACTAAGCAACAACCTCACCGGAAACCACCATAGAGCACGCCGACGGTAAGCCCTCCTTCCTCCACTGCGTGTGTTGACCCATAAACCCCTTTGTCATTTTTTATTCTCTCCACCGTGAATAATAATAAAAACACGTGTTGTTGCTCAGCCCACCATCGACCATAGAGGACGTCGGACCACCACTGGGTAACCCAAACACTGCCGGCCAGCCAAGTCTCGTCAGATCCCCATTATCCCTGTAAGCCCACGTCGGAATCCCTCCATTCTTTTTCTTCCGTCGTGATTCCCAGTCTAACAGACCACAAAATCTATTTCTCTCAGAAAGTTGCGCCGCCGTAGACCTTGACTCACCACCACCGTCGCATTCAGCCTCCTCTCTCGGTGAGTTTGTCGCAAGGTCCTTCCCTCTCTCACAAGCTCCCTGTTTCTCAGCCTTCGACTCCTCTAAGGATGCCTATTCCTCTGAAATACAAAGTGGGCCTTGGGCCTTAAGCTCATTCGGTCAGGAGCCTTGTGAATCTTTAAGAGGGCTGATTTACGCATGGGCCTTGTCATATGCTGGCCTCTATTTTTATGCTTTTCAGAAACTAGTATATTATTTAAGTGGACTGGTTCCTCGTGTGGGCAGAAACTGTTTTAGTGATTTTAAATTAGACCAAAGTTTTATTTGAATCTATATGCGACCCCTGAACTTATTTTCCAGAAAATGTTTAAGGTGAAACTTATATTGCTGGGTATTAAATATGGTTAGTCTATAGCATTCGTAAACCTATTTTATGAAATTATTATTTACATTGTTATTTTATAGAATATATAAAATATATATTTCTTACTAAAGTGAATTTAAAGGATTAAACATGATATTGTTGTTTTAATAGCTATATAATATTAGTATTTATTGAATTCAGTATGCAGATGAATATTTTATTAGATTAAAGTTCATGATATATATTCAATTGGGAAGAAGGCTATGACACGTTTTCTAGAAAAGTAGTAACATCTAGTAGTAACGCGCTATGAAGTGAGAACCAGGAAGCAACGCTAAGAGGTAAGTAGCATGATCATAATTATATGTATGCAGTAATTATTCTGATTGTGAATGAAAAACGTGATGTTTACCCACGCTACGCTACGAGCCAATTCAAGGTTAGGCCCCTTTTCACGAATCTCAATGAATTAAAATGATATGCTTGTGATGATATGCTGGTATGGATTGTTAGATGGATGAGATGTTATGAAAATCACATGTATGACATGTAATGTTCATATAATATTTAGATCATGTATGCCTTGTAATGTTCACGTAATGTTTAGATCATGTTATGCCATGCCTATGTTATGCTATGTGGTGTAAGACTCATATTAATATGCCATGTATAATGTTATGCCATGCACAAGAGTATGCCATGCCAGGTAAATTCATGAAGTCAAACATGTTCTCATGCATTGTGAAAGTTAGTAAGAAAACACATGAATGTCGAGTAAACTTTAAAATTGGTCTTATGTTATGGGTGGATGTGCAAGCCACGGACTCAAGTGTGGTCCACCACATAAAAGATATGATGTTTTAAGGTGACACGGACCCAAGCGTGTTTCACCATAGGTTATGATATGCGGTGCCAGGGACTCAAACATGATTCACCATATGTTAAGTGATAACACGGATCCAAGTGTGTATCACTACATGATATGATGCAATACAAGGTGCCACGGACTCAAGCATGATTCACCATATGTTAAGTGATAACACAGAACCAAGCGTGTATCACTACATGATATGATACGTTACCCGGTGCCACGGACCCAAGCGTGGTTCACCTCATGTCACGATATGTATATGCAGTCAACAACAATTGGACCGATTCAAACATGTAATGATGGCCACTAAATAAGTAAAAGACATGATGAACAAGTTATGTATGATTGATAGGAAATGCATGGAGTCAGTCACTCATGCGTCATGTTACATGAAATTCCACAATTTTGTTAATTCCGCATATGTTACGATACATTAAAGTTCTATTAATCAAGCTTAATGTTAACCCAAGTCAAGTTTACATTATGATGTACTATTATTGAGTCTTCGACTCATTTCTTTTTCTGTCTTTATGTTTTAATGTCCCAGATGTTGATTGCGAGGACGCAAAGCTGGAGAGCCAGGAGTAGATTAGTTCAGAGGCTTAGACTAGAATAAGTGTTATTTCCACAAGGATTTAGTTTATGATTAAAATATTTGAATAAGTTATCACCACATAGAACTAGTTTATGCCTTTTTCATTATGTTTTCAGCTTTAGGTTATCAAAGACTTTTATGTTAAGTTAGTTTGAACATTCAATAAATGAGGTATTTTCATGACTTCAAATTTTTTACCAGGCATTATGTTATGAATGTACGTAATATTCCTGACCTACGGGAAGGGGTGTTACAATCATACCTTCCAATAAACCAAGAACCAACTTGAATCCCAACCCTAGGCAAGATTTAACCCCTAAACACATGCTTATCATTTGACATAAACTAAGACAACCTAAGAATTAAGCGAAAAATAAATAAAAGAAACAACGCATATACCTTGCGCAAGGCGGTGGCGAGCTCGCCTCGGGTGAAGTTAGCTGCAGCGGCGGTGGTCAAAGGAATCCCATTTCGGAACTGATACAGAGCCACGTTCTTCTGTATGTACTCCGTGAATTGAACTCTGAAAGAAGAGTTTAAAAAAGAAAACAAAAAAGTTGAAACAAAGAAAACGAAATTTTCTTAATTATTTATCAATCAGATATTGCAGAAATGGAAGCGAGACCTGTCGCCGGGCTCACCGCTGGCGGCGATGAGTTTATGAGAGTCAAGGACCATGATCTTATCCTCGTTGGACTTGTGCACCAGTATGCTGTGCACCGCCGACGTGTCCGCTACCACGACGGCGAACCCTTCGCCCACCAGTCCGAACACGCACTCCATTCTTCTTATCGATCCGGATCTACGCTCTTCCAATCTATTTCTCACTTCCTTTCCTCAGTTTCTGTCTCCGACTCTCTCGCTCTCTTTCCCTAGCTTTTGGTATACAGAATCACCTTGAGGAACAAGTTTTGGAGGGGATCGTTGGGATTTCGTTCGATGATAAGGGTACTTTAGTAACTGACGATCATGAGCTGGCCGGTTTGGGTTATTTGGGCTGTTAGAATGGGCTCGACTGTTGAGCCTCACTCACTAATGGTCCTATTAAATCTCGGCCTAGAATCTTTTTATTTTGCGAGTTTAGGTTATGTGGGCTGGTAAGATGGGCCTCGATTGTTGAGCCTCGCTTATTGTCGTAGTAAATCCCGGCCCCGAATCTTTTTATTTTCTTGGCGGCCCAGATCAGGATCATTTCTCTGCTCATAAAATTATTGTAAAGGTTATTTTATTTTTATTTTTTCAAGGTGGATCATGTGCAAGTAGGGTGTAAATCGGTCCGATGCAGTCCCGTCCGGTCCGGACCGAACTCTTTACACCCCAATGTGCGACTGCATTGTTTCACAAGTCAGTTCACTTCTTGGCATTGTGATTGGTTTGTACGGTAGATCATTATTTGAAGTGGTCTCTGGCTACAAATGTGATACCCGATAAATTATTTGAAAAGAAACTCTTTATAATAGTTTCGATCATGCTCTAATTATATACTAATCATATAGACCCGATATGGCTTGGGCTTCCCTTAAAACGTTATAACAAAGATGTTTTCTAATTAGAATGGATGCTAAATCGGGAAGTTTGGAAGGGTTGATCTTCAGAGAACAGAATTTTGCTGTCTGGAATGTTATGTCTTAAGGTTTCTGAGGTTTGAGAGAATTGGTTGTGACTCTGTTTTGATTTAACAGCTTGGTATTCGTAATGGCAATGGTATCCTCTCCATTCCACTTGAAATGAACTGTATTCACCTAATGTAAAGCATACAATATTTTTGTCATTTCGCTATGTGTTCCTTGCAGGCAAGCTCAATTACTCAGTAGTAGATAGCAAAGACCTCTGTTGGGATAGGTAAAGCTGAACATGGATAGGAGTTTTATTTGTCAAATTATGTGTGGGGCACTAAAACAGAGCTGAGGTAAAGGTTGTCCTTGCTGGTTTGAATCCAGGCTTGGAGCATTGGCATTAGCTTCATCAAAGTCATCTATAAAATTTGATGAAAGGTACATATTTTTCATAAATCCAAAACCTCCCAAGCCATAATCTCATATTGGATTAGTCATTGAATTCATCAAAATAATGATATAATATTATTTTTTTAATTATAATATTTTTAATTTATTTTTTTCAAAATTTGCAATTACACTAACCATATTTTACAATTACACTAATAATATGTTAATTAATAATTTTTAATTATCTTCAAGCTCATCCCCCCAATGAAGACTACAATCATGTAGTCAACAATTCTGCTGCCAAACAATGTCTGCAAGCTACGAATTGCAGCTTCCTCTTCTTGAAAGTAACGCATCAAGATTTCAATGACCATACAAAACAGTCCGTAGCCCGGGAGTTGTTTTTCCACATTTTGGAATAAAAAACTCATTTAGTCCGTGAACAGTATCACTTCAAATTTGAAGAATGAATTAGATTCATTGTAGCTCAAATCTTGAGCTAAGGAGTTATAGCCACTCCAATGCAGACGCTTTCAAGTATATACATGCAAAATTTGTATTTGACTGGGCTTTTGATGAAGCCAATGCCAGTGTTATTGCTTAAACTGGTATTGTGTGGGTTCTTGAGTATGATTCTCATGTGGTTGTGAATTGGTTTAAAGGATTTTGGTGGTGTTCATTGAGAAGTGCTTGGGGGTATGGAATGATATTCTTGCCAAGTGTTCAGAACTTAATGTCTGTTTTTGCCATGTATATAGGGAGGGGAATCAAATTGCTGATTGTTTGGTTTAAAACACACTGCAAGGCCCTGAAATTTCTGAAGATTAAATGACCTTGGCCTAGGTTAATTTTTGTAGGAAAAGTAAAGAAAAGAAAACCAGGATCCTAAAAAAAATATTCATTTCCTACAAAAAAATAGCAGCATATTCATAAAGTGCAATGATAAGCAACTTAGGAGGCAGAGAGTAGCAGGATCAATCCCTCCCCATGGTCTGCACTGCATAGACAAAACTGATGTGCTTTTACCTTGTTTAAAGAATATGTAGCCCACGTTGCCTGCCCTTCCCACTAACCTAAGGCTAAAGCTACTACCACAGAAATTCAATCTCTATAATTGAAAACTATGCTATGCATACATTTAGGCCCCATTAAGCTTCGAGAATATAGGATATGATGAGTTCTAATGCTCATAATTTAGTTCCACGGACATGAATTACTGAGTCAGAGAGTCATCATATTGAATCTGCAAGATATTAGATATAGATGGGAACACCAATCTGTGCAAAAGGAAAAGCCTCTAAATTATGACTTTTCAATTTGACTGTCAGAACTGTAAGAGGCCTGTTCTGCTTTTAAGTTTGTTAATCGAGCTCACTGGAAAAAGTAGGATAAGAAAACTACTCTTTTCAGTCAAATCATTAGCTGAAAAAATGAAAAGCTTCAGGCCTCCATCATAAACTCCAAACTTATGTCCTTGATTATTACTTCAGTGCTGCATACTTATTATCAAATCCCTACCTCCTCTTCTTTTGGATTGAAACATAAAGAAGCTGTACTCAAGTGATTGTGTTTACCTGCATTTGGTCTTCGTTTCAGTCCATTGCATTTGTTTTCTCCTTTTTACTTATTTATTTTTCTTCTGCACACACACACAAGGAACACATACATCTTACAAAGCAAACCTCATCTACCCATTTGGAGCTGCTTGATTAGAGAGTTCATCCTTGCAAAGATGGAGGGAAATCTTTTCATATTTAAATATTGAGTGATTACTAATAAACTAGTTGCCTCACCAATTAAAACAGGAACATTATACAGTCATTATGCAGAACTGCAAATGTTTGGACATGCCTTTCTTTTCTTTTGCCTTTAAGATGCCATAAAGCACTTTTTTTTTCCAACTTTGTTATCACTCATACTTGTATTCTACAGGCATATTAGGATCATTTACATTAAGACAGATTCTGTGAAAGCTATGTCATCCAAAGTTCATGAATCATATAGAGGCTGTTCTTTTCCTGTTTGTGCACACGCTTCCGGGGTGACCCTGCGGAGTGGTTCCCGTCTGCCAGGCTGCAACTGGGGACCCATGACAGCATATTCAAGAAAAGCTAGAGAAATGCACAAATGCCATTCTCTACCAACTGCTAAGCATGTTCTTCATTGAGAAAGTGAAACTGCTGAAATCTGTTTTTGAGAAGTGTAGTGCTAGGTTCACAAAGAGAATTTACAAAAGTAAGTTTCCAAACTTATGTAGCTAGGATATGACATGTTATATCTACTTTATAATAAAAAGAGCTTCACAATTTGATATACCACATCAAGTCATTGTCCTCTTTTAAATCGTTTGAAATACCCTTTCAAATTGCTTCCTAGTTCTTTTGTTCCCAACTTAGTATTGTTGAGGAATAATCCCACATTGCCTGTGGATAAGGTCTTGGGCTGTTTATAAGGAATGACCAATCCTCTCTTATAGAACCGGTTTTATGAAATGAGTTAGGCTTATGAATTTTTTTATGGTATCAGAGCCTGCCACATGACGAATGGGGGCCCGCACTACTTACCCCGTGACAAGGGCCAGGAAAAATATTGGCTTGCACGTAAGAGAGGATGTTGAGAAATAATCTCAGATTGCCTATGGACAAGGTCTTGGGCATGTTTATAAAGAATGAGCAATTTTCTCTTATAGAACCGGTTTTATGAGATGAGTTAGGCCCATGAATTTCTTCAAGTACGTCTTTCTTTTCTCCCTTTTCTCTAATGTAAAAGATAATAAAAATGACCTTTGCATGTCTTTTTTTCTTCCACTACCTCAAAACATCAATGGAGGATCTTACATGTACAAGTTCTGCTGCAGGGCACAAGACACCTTGACATATCAAAGTAGGGCTTCACGTTTATTGCTATCATCACACTAAATTCGTACTATAAGTTGGTTACCACGCGCCTCTCCAGTATCTCTACAACTTCGCCAGTACTAAACATATAGGATCTTTGACATTCATCATAGATATTACAGGAAAAAGCAGTACGATGACCATAGCTTTGCATTGCAGGAATGTTATCTGGATAGTGCACATTTAGGTGGTGCCCGTCTTTCCCTATACCAGATATGAAGTAGAATTTACTCAAATAACTCGAAAGAATCAGCAAATGACATTCGAGGTAGGGAAAGCTAAGAATTGTAAAGAAAATAATTGGGATCAGATCAGAACCCTTTTCAGTCCATGATTATGATTCTATACTATCATCAACGCCCACGCCATGCGTGTAGAATCCTCAATGATGAACAAGAATAAAAGTAAAAACAAGCTTTTGCATCTTCAAAAGTAATAAACCTCGCCTACACAAAAAGTATAAAACCTAGTAAAATATATCAAAGGACACTCCAGCATTCATCATAGTATTGTCAGGATACCGATTGGCTAGAGCTTTCTTTTTCCGTATGGGATTTAACCCAAATTATATATAAAGACAGTTCAAGTATAGGCTTGTAGCTGATTCTAAATACTAGGTAGCAGAGTTAATTAACAAAAGAATGTTCGTTCTTTGAAGCTCTCAGATCCATGCAACTGCCCGGAATGTAATAAGAGAAGTAGCTACAGTAGAGAACTTCATAGGTTTAGGGGTTCCTTTGAAGAGAATGATATCCTCGAGATTCAACAGCGTCCAAATCGACAATAAGTTAATCAACACATGTCTGCAGCAGACCCAATGGTGGAAAAAATACAGTAAAGTTAAAGGGGGGAAGAAAATTTGGAATCCACAAACGCCAAAATGCATAAAATGCATCCCATGCTCCTCTGTGCTGACATGCAGGGAGAGGGCAGAGGCAGTGCGCATGCATTAACATATAGAGCAGAGTACCGCGGCACGTCCCAACATACTACGGTTTTTGAGGGTATAAACTAGTCCTGTTTCCAGTTATGTTGCCCCCTTGTTTGAAAAAATATCGACCATATTGTATTTACTGCTACGCTGTTTTGTGGGTATCTTAATTAATTAAGAGTCTTTTTATCAAAAAAAAAAAAAAAATTAAGAGTCTAATTTGGAGCCAACTGCAAAAGATGTTGAGTTTAGACGACTTTCTCAAAAAGCATTCTCCAAAACCGTATCGTTTCCGATACAGCCAAAGCTGTGAGTCTTCTGTCTTGTGCTTTCCTGGTTTGTCATTGGCCTCAAGAGTGAAAAGAAAAGCAAACAGCAGTGGAGATGGGAGACTATCAAGAACAAGATCTTTTTTCAGTAGAATCATTAACAATACAGAGAGCAAGAGGCTTCAGATTTCTATAAATCAACTTCTTCCTTTTCTTTTCTTTACATTTTTCACATTACTTTCGCAATGAGTATCCACCAAATCTTTCTTTTACTTTTCTTAGCATTTAAAGTTAGTACACAGGATTATTTTGACTATGTTTCACCTCCATTCAGTCATCTATATATTTCCTGAACAAATTAAAAAATCACGAATAGAAAACAATTGTCATCTCCCACATGGCACTTCTGTATAGGTTGAGTTCATCCTGCAAAGCCAAAAAGTTTGACCATAAGAACACGCACAGCATATTTTAGTTCAAGTAATAGAAGTAAGCAGCAGTTAACACATATGGTACCTGATCATTATATAGTATTATACCCATGCCCGACTCTGAGATGCCAGAAGGAGGGTGCTTGTTAATCAGGAAACAGAAATAATGCATCATACTGATACTGTTACGTTGTTAGCTAACGTTTATGATGTTTGAAGGTATATTGTGTTGGTGACAAAATTACAGAATCAACTCCTGCTAAGAGAAAGGAAAGGTAAAATTAGACAAAGAAACTGTGTACTACAGCAAAATCAAGAAAAGTGAGAGAGAAAAAAAGGAGGGGGAGACCAACCTCTTTTGGTACGTGGGCAACGGAATGTCTCCATCACCCTTCAAGGATGAATTTCTTCAAAGTTATTCCCGCCTGCAACTGGGGACCAAATGTTTAATCAGAATGGGAACAACCAAGAGATCTATTACTACAGAGAATTTTTAAAAAGATAAGGGAAAGAGAATGTAAATATTAAACCCTTTCAGATTATGCAAAGTGCATGTTCTGGGAAATAGGCATGATTCAGCTCCAGGTGGGATATTGTACAAAGTATATCCTCCAGGCTTATTATAGAATGGCTTGCAGGAAGGCTGGGAGCTACTGTCATTAATAAGACTTGCATACTGAGCCATTTTAGTACTTCCAGCCACCCAGGATGCACTAAGGGGAAATATAAATGAGAGAGAGAGAGAGAGAGAGAGAGAACTGAAAGGGGTATCCCCCTGAGTTCTGAGGATGCGAATCATAATTGATATGCAGAAAAAATTGTAATTCTTTAAATGGTTATTGGCCATGGTGGTCTCTCAGTCATGGGCAGCTTACATAATGTAAAAAAATAGACCAGGTACATTCCAACGCCTTATGTCTAGTTTAAAAACATGTAGAATAGTGCAGAGAAAGAGCATACTCAAGTGCGGACTAACGTGGATCACAATTATTCTTCTTTCGTTTAGAAAAAGTTGAGTTCAGTATATCCATGCGAATACGGCAGAAGCTCCTCCACTTCAATCTTGGAACTGGAACAGCTCATGCTTTTCCTCAAACGGTTATGGCTTGATTCAACCTCAGCCCAAAATAGGCCATAAACGGGTCTATGATCTGAAAATTTAGATTCGCCCCGGACATAGGATGATTGCCGGAGACCTTCTCCATACCACAAAATTCTATCACACCTTCATACAAAAAATTATTAAAATCAGCACCACATCCAGAACAAATAAAAATACCACCACAAGTTTTTGAATTAACGAATGTCCCAACATGAAGGGCCCAGTACCCACATCCTATTACAATCTACAATTCATAGATGAAAGATTTAAAAAAAAAAAAAAANTTCAGTCATCTATATATTTCCTGAACAAATTAAAAAATCACGAATAGAAAACAATTGTCATCTCCCACATGGCACTTCTGTATAGGTTGAGTTCATCCTGCAAAGCCAAAAAGTTTGACCATAAGAACACGCACAGCATATTTTAGTTCAAGTAATAGAAGTAAGCAGCAGTTAACACATATGGTACCTGATCATTATATAGTATTATACCCATGCCCAACTCTGAGATGCCAGAAGGAGGGTGCTTGTTAATCAGGAAACAGAAATAATGCATCATACTGATACTGTTACGTTGTTAGCTAACGTTTATGATGTTTGAAGGTATATTGTGTTGGTGACAAAATTACAGAATCAACTCCTGCTAAGAGAAAGGAAAGGTAAAATTAGACAAAGAAACTGTGTACTACAGCAAAATCAAGAAAAGTGAGAGAGAAAAAAAGGAGGGGGAGACCAACCTCTTTTGGTACGTGGGCAACGGAATGTCTCCATCCCCCTTCAAGGATGAATTTCTTCAAAGTTATTCCCGCCTGCAACTGGGGACCAAATGTTTAATCAGAATGGGAACAACCAAGAGATCTATTACTACAGAGAATTTTTAAAAAGATAAGGGAAAGAGAATGTAAATATTAAACCCTTTCAGATTATGCAAAGTGCATGTTCTGGGAAATAGGCATGATTCAGCTCCAGGTGGGATATTGTACAAAGTATATCCTCCAGGCTTATTATAGAATGGCTTGCAGGAAGGCTGGGAGCTACTGTCATTAATAAGACTTGCATACTGAGCCATTTTAGTACTTCCAGCCACCCAGGATGCACTAAGGGGAAATATAAATGAGAGAGAGAGAGAGAGAGAGAGAGA
>QEOT01006869.1:0-15108 GCA_003123785.1 Pterocarya stenoptera
CACACACTCAGCACATGTCGATGGGGTGCGTGACCGTGTTGTCATCATCCCGGGTGTCTCGATTTCCGTGTGTGTCCGTACATGGAAGTTGGGGGCGCCACAATACCTGAACTATTTTCATCATTGTTGTCTAATAAGGATTTTCAACGTGTTAGCGAGGAGAACGAGAAGAACAAGAATGATGCAGAATGCTTCAAGAAGTAACATAAGGCATTCGAGAGTAATGTCCTCGCTATGAGAGCCATTTTGAAGAATGTGAGAAACAACTCAATACCCACATGACATAATTGGTGTCCAAAAGGGAGTCTCATAGAGAGACTTTGGGAGATGCCTTAGGCATCCTTTTCTATACTGCTAGAATTTTTTTGAACTTCTAGCTAGTAACAGTATAAGCAAGTATGCATTCTTTCGTTGAGCAAATTGGAGTATATTATGGGGAGTTGGTTGAAAGTGAAAATAGCCAGGACAATACGAAACTAACGTTCATGTGGTTTATATAGCTATGTAGGCTGACTCCATGTTTTGTATAATAGACATTATGCAAGTGGGAGTAAACCTAGCTAGTTGGTATTTGTATAATGTTTTTTTTGCCCTTTCAACAATTTTTATCTTTCCCCTTTATCACTAATTTATATTATATGTTATTGTAGGAATGCATAGACTTTTGAAGGCATCGTGAAATGTCTTGGTTGACTTTGGGTATCACTAAAGTATGCTTTTGTTATCTTGGAAATTGCTGATGATATTAGTACTTTATAAATATAAAATTTGATAAATTCAATTCGAGTTAATATTTGACTAGTAATAATAAGAAATGCTGCCCATCTTTTTACTAGAAAGGAGATTCATTATCATACACTATTTATGATGGTAGGCCCCCTAAATTTGAACGTGCTTGTAATAGAAAATGTGCATGAAAATTGAAGCAAAATTCTATAGGCATTAAAACTATAGTGTGAGTCATTGAATGGAATGGATCTATTGTATTTGTGTTTGGACTTAGAAATTGCACTACACTAGCAAATAAATGGGTAGTACTTGTTGTCACATGCCTCATAGATATGTTTCGTTGCATGTTGCAAGTTATGGGTGGCAGTGGCACATGAGTAAGATCAACGTTATAGGGAATACAATGGGGTAGTTTTGTCAAAAAGTATTGAAAATGGGTCTCTTGTGTTTATAATGTTATGCTCTACTTGATTTTCCCGTAGGACTTTTTTTTAACCACAATAGATTTGGGACTAACTGAAGTATTCATCGCCATTATGGAAATTGGAGCCAAAACCCCAATGATCTTTGTCAAGATGGATTTTTCATAAGGAAATATGACAAGAACTAGGAGTGTAACGACTTTTGAATAGAGCAAATTGAGCTTGAAATGACCCAGAATGGCCAAAAACACAAAAGCTAGTTCAAACCAGTTCAAAAAACTGAGTCAGGCAATTCAAGCAGTTCAGACAGGGTTCAAGTGCAGAAAATCGACTGTCAACGGCTCGGTCAACGATGCGGTCAATGGCTCCATCAATGGCTCTATCTTCGTCTTGGTGCACCGCTTTTGGATGTGGGTCGCTTGCAGGCTAACAACTTGGGCTTGGGTCCAGTCCCTTACAAGTCCACAGGCCTTAATAAAGTGGGCTGGAGGCAAGGCTCTAATGCGAGCTGTTTGGTAAAGGCCCGGTCCAAACAAAACAGCATCGTGTTGCTTCTTTCGAGCGGCTTCCAAGGTCCTCAAAACAACGTCGTTCAACTCCTTGGCTGAAATGGTGTCACTCACTACGACAATTGTAGTATTAAATGCGATGGTTTCCTTCCCACTCGACTGAACAATACTATCGTTTAGCACGACAATTTTTTAGTTTTGATGATCGTTGGTTGAAATGGTCTCCTTTGATATATTGGACGTCGATGATAGTACATCTGAAGTGTCCCCGACACTCTCAAACCCCAGCAATAGTGAAGGACTCCGAATACCAGCTAGAACAATTTTTGCAAAATTTTGGCTTGTCTCTTTTTTGGATTCACTGTTTTTGCCCCTTTGAGTGAATATTCTCCAATAGTTTTCTACAAAATAATAAGTAGTAACCAAATTCAGTAGATTACTAGTATATTCAAGGCCCGCTACTATAATTTGAAAGAGTTTCTAACCTTGATCTGATACCCTCCATAAGTGACTATAATATGCAAGTGTGGTTGTCAAAGCAAGCACTTGCCTAGGCTCTGGTACCACTGTTCGAATTTATAGAATGAAAATGTGCAAATTAGTGACACTCCCATGAGAGTATTTGTCTCTCAAGTTGGTGATAGAGAGGAGAGTTGCAAGAGTACGAATTGTGTACAAATGATATTTATTTATATACCACAAAACACTGGTTGTCATGGGGCACAACCATTAGTAAGAGACACAACTGTTTGACTCAATCAAACGGTTGCTCTTGACACTTTCTCAACCAACACTCCCATAGGAAATATCAGCATGAATAGTGTGCAATTCAAGGAGTACACCATTTGGTGTGATCACCAATGTTTTTATTTTCATTCCGTTCCGGTCAAAACTATCGGAATTTATCGTACTGGCACTGTATAGGTTGGTATTTCGTTTTAGATTAAATTCCGGCCATTCAAGCTTGTTTCGATCTATTCCGACCGAAATGCTCATTCGGGTCCGAAATTCAGTTAAATGGAATTTTTGTAAATAACTTGAAAACTTGGACAAAATGGTTATTCTTCTTCCATTTTTTGCTCTCGATCAGTTTGTCTCCACTCTCCAGTGAGCTCTCCGATTATTGCTTCCTAGTGAGTTTTTTCTTGAGCTATTTTAGGGTATTGGCACTGTTGAGGTAAGACTTTATTTTGCTTGCTTCTAATTTCTGAGGGTACTTCTTTTATTTTTGGGATTTTTTACTGGAAGTGGATCTGTAGTTACCTCTTGATAATATGGTACTACCTCTTGACAGTATGAAATAGTGAGCTCTCTGATGCCTCTTGATAAGACATCCTTATTCCTTTCTGCAAAGATAGCTAGCTAGCTGTAAATTATTGTAATTTGTTTTCCTATTTAAGAGAAACTATGATTTAACTTCTTTTTTTTTTTTTTTTAGAATTTAGGTGAGTGGTTTTCATCCAAATCTTTACTCATTGTTTGGTACTCTTTTTTTATTTTTTTTCTAATTGTTGTTTTTATAAAAGGCAGTTCTTTGTTCTTTATATGGAGGGAAGTGAAAAATTAACTTAGGGTTCGTCAACATAAAAACATAGCTTTTCAGTTAAGACATATCAAAAATTATTATTGAGTTTTTCATGCATATATATTTTGAAAACTTGTATTGAAGTAAATATAGTTTTTTTACTTTATATGTATATATAAATTCATATAACGACTATTCCGAAACGGTACACCGAAATATGCCAGTACCAAAATATTCTGTTATAGTACCTTAATCAAAACAGTCACCGGAATTCAAAACTTTGGTGATCACAACCTTTAGATCTACACCTCTCTCGGCAGTTTCTATATATGCATCTTGCGGAGGTGTTTGGTGCCGCAGTTGGGGAAAATAGGGATCAGGGGCTTGCCATGTGTTGGTGGCAGTGACGGCACCGAGTAGGACAAAGAGAGTTGGGGCTAATCTTACGATGCTAATGGCGTGTTCTGGCTTGGTGATGGCTGGTGCAAGACCGAACTCGAGTGAGGGAGAGCTTGTGGACGGGGAAGAATAGGGAAACAAAGGGAGGCCCATGAGGGTGGTGCAACGGTTTTCGTCGTTGGAGAGCCGAGAGGTGCTTGCTGGTGTGGGTTGGTCTGCGTTTTCTCTACAAATTGACGGTGCTCCGGGTGGCTAGGCAGCTGAGTTGATCTCGATTCTCTTCCATGCAGGCCGAGCTTTGGTGCAGCTGGTCTTTACCGTTGGTGCACCTACCGTGCAACGTAGGAGAGAGTGAAGAGGGTCTGTGGTATCTTAGAGGGATGTTGACGGTGTAGTTGACGGGCGGAGGAGCTGCAGGAGGACGTATGAAAACAGAGTGATGGCGGGTTACCTTCGGTGCCGATGGTGTTGGTTTACGATCGATGGGGCATGGTTTTCCATGGTGTATGTTTGGTTCATGGAGGTGGGACGCGGGCAACGATAATACAGAGCAAGGAGGGAGTTTTGGGTGCAGGTCTGGACGTGGGGAAGGAAAACTTGCAGAGCAGTCAGGCAAGGGTGGTACGGCCTGAGGCTTGTGGTAGCCCTAGGGGAAGAAGGGAAAGAAGACGCCGGCTTTCCGAGTCTCATGCATATTTATAGGGCTACAAGGTGTGGATCGGGCTTGGGAGTTGGGCTGAAGTCCATGGATTTATTTGTGGGCTTTTTGGGGTCTTTTGGGCTCAATCATGGGCTTAGCAAGACTCTTAGGGTTTCCTATATTTTAAGGCCTGGTTTGGTTTGAGAGATGATCTCATATAATTATTACAACTTTTTCAAACTCTCATATAAAATATAATAAACAATTCAACCTTTTCAAATCCAAAACAAAAATTATATTAAAAAATTATATTCTAATAATATTTTATTCAACTTTCAACTTTTATCTCACCTCATCTCATCTTTGTAACCAAACAAGACCCGTTTGTCTACCTAGCCGCCTACACCACACATCACACTTGTTTTAATTATTTTTTTGTTTTATTCCTATTAAACTAATTAATTTTTCTATTCATCATTCATATACCACGTATTTACTAAGGAAAAAAAATTGAAATATATGTATGGTATAGAGATAATGAGTAAAAATTTTCATATTTTTATGGGTTAGGTCATTTAATAAATTCTAATATGCTAGGTCTTGAATCCAAAATAATCCAAACTCATCCAAAAACATATTTGGGCTTTTTAAATAGTTTATCGGCCTATTTTCCATAAAATATGGACCTTCTTGCCCAATAAATATCACATGGGTTTTAGCCAAATCTTTAGGCCCACTAAAACCTCAGCCAACATAATAAATTTAGGGTCACTGATCTATCAAAAATTATCCAATAGGTTTCCCTAAAATATGGGCCTAATAAATTATCCTTATCCCATGCCTAATAATATTGGTCGTTGCTACAGATTTGGTATATGATGTTATCTATTTTTATAAACCACCTATATATATTTTTATTTTTTGTATAGAAAATTTTTCTAGTTTATTTATTTATGATTTTTTTGTTGCCTAAAAATTATTTGTCTAATGAATATGTTCTAGAGGTGGCTTTCCCTACTTGGACGTGATTATAGTAGTAGCATCTTACTCGTTGAGAATCGGTCAAGAGAAGCCCACACGGCATGAAGGACTTGGTATATTCCTAACAACTAGGGAGTAACCAAAGAACTATTGTGCCACCACCCTTGGTGCAAAAAGTTTTCTAATTTGTTAATTGTAAAAATGTTCAAATTTGTTATTTTAAAAAAGTTGCAGCTGTGTTGGGTTAATCTAGCTTTTTATAAGTGAACTATATATTGTATGATTTCATCTTTTATTTATTGTATGGCTATTCAAAAGAATGCATCAATTTTACAAAATCACTTCACAAAAATGGAGGGGGTTGTAAGTGAAGCCTCAAAGATCCTAAAGCAAAATGTAACAATAGTAGTGCCATGTCACCCTTGAAGTATCCTTCTAAACATCCTTGGATCCATTAAAAAAATCAAGCTTTTATTGAAGATTGAGTTTAAACTTTAAGGAGATAGATGTGTATATTGGTAATAGTCTTACTTTGAAGACTATGTGAAGTTTGATTTGGTGAGAAAGAGGATGTTGCTTGCTGAAACGACAATTTTAGATTAATTATCTTTTAGATTTATGATGGCTTTGAGAATAATTTATCAATGATTTTCAAATGGGTATGTGTTATGGACGTGTTTCACAGCTCTACACACAATCACCTACAATCAAATGGAGATAAGGCTTGGAGGGTTCGTGGGAACGCCTCCAATGCCTAAGTCAGTAAAATAATAGAGATTTTTTCGGGAGTAGAAAAGAACCTCGTTGTCATACTTGGGTAGTATAAATAGAACCTATAGTGTTTTCTGTTTGATGAGGTAACCGTCTAACCCATCATTTGAAATTCAAGTTATGGGATAGCTATACGAGCTTCCCTTGCTTTGGATAAACTAATAACCACTCTCCCGAGACTCTTGGGTAGCTATCACTATATCCTTTCAATGGACCAAGTCCTCGACTCAGAGCTTATTGAGTTAAGCTTGGGCTTAGGCCAATGATATGGTCCAACAAATCCCCGAAAGGGGAAAGGATGTAACCCTTTCTCTTTACCCTGCAAAGTCTCATCACGCGTGGCGTGATGGGACTTGTAATAATGGCATCGCTTCGTTGGGTTTTCCATCATTTCGTGCTACCCTGTCAGGGCCCCTTCCCTTTTTCGTTCATTTACTTTTTCTTCTCGAACACTTCTCTTCTCTACTCTCATCCTTTTGGTATTCTCCTTTTCTTCCAGACACTGTGCTTCCCTATGCGCCCCTCTTGTTACTTTTCGAAACAATGGCATCTTTCAAATCTAATCTCCCTTCTTCCTTTCATGGCAATAGGTCTTCATGACCTTGCGACCCTCCTCCTAGCTCCTAGGAGGTGGCCGCTAACCCTCACCCTAAAGGGGTGGTTGCTCCTCGCTCAATCTTCGAAGGACATCGATGGGCTTCATCTGTCACCTGCAGCGAGTTAGACTCTGCAAGGGATAGCTATGGGATCCAAAACTCCTTGGTTTTAGGTTTTCCTGAGCAATGCCACCAAGCCATAGTTATGAGGGGTTTGGTCATTTTTGTGGCCCAGTATTTAGCCATGTTCTCAATGGGGCTTCATTTGCCCTTTGTCCATCATGTACATGACGTGCTAGACTTTCTAGGTCTCGCTTCGGCCCAACTTGTGCCCAATGCATGGTGGATTCTGATGGCTTACTGTGTGCTTCGGCGACGGGTTTCGAAGCCCACAAGTGATGTATACCCCGACATTACCACTCGTGAATTCCTTTCCTTGCATGGCTTCAAGCATTTGGAAGGGAACCTTTACAGTTTTAGGGCTAATAATAAGTTGGTCCAACTGGAACGTCAGTATTCCCATGCCAAAGAGTGGCAAAAAAAATCTTCTTTGTATTGGACGAAGGCTGGTAGTTTCCCGTAGATGAATCGGTGAACCAAGAGTTTCCCATCAAGGCTTCATGGAGCCCAGTTCTCAATGAGTGTGGCTTCGAGATTATCCTTTCTTATCGAGAAGAGGCTCACATTCGTTTGGTACAAACTTGGATTGATAAGAATAACAATTCTACTCGATCAGATACTATACTAACCCCCTCCAAAGTTGAGAGATTTGTGATAACGCCTAGTAGGGCACATGGTTTTGGTTGCCAATTTCTAGACACCCCATTGTTGGCCTGTGGTCTAAAGAGAGGTTCCTCGCCAGTGGCTGGAGGCAAGAAGAAGAAGGCTACTTGCTTAGGAGCATCATCCTCCACAAAAACCACAGCGAAATCTTCAGATGAATCTAGCTCCACAAGGGGTAGACCCTTGCCGCGACCCTTAGTGAGTGGTAGAAAGGACTTGGGTTGCCCCCAACTGCCCGCGACCAACTCTCTTGAAGAGATTAGGAGGCTGATCTGGAGTTGGTGATAGAGGCTGAAACTGCTCTATCGCCTGGTGCTCCCCTCGAGATTGCTCCACAGACTTCCCCTCACACAATAACCCAGGAGGATGACGTTAATTTGGACTAGGATGAGGTCGTTGCGACCTTAAACCCAAATTTCATGGGAGCCCCACCTGCTACATCAAGCGACTTTCCCTTTCTCTTTTGATGCCTTTGCGAAGTCTTTTCGAATTGAAGACATTGAGGGCCTATCGGCAAGGCCACTCTTGCTGCATCTGGCTCACCAGTCGCCTAGATCGTCTTGAGCAGGATCACCCCTGAGATACCTTTCGTCATTTCTACTTCTTTCTCTCATGGGATCCTTGGGGGTCAATGCAAGTGCAAGTAGGGTGTCAATTCCCTCGCTTTTCAACATTTCCCCTACTAGAGGCGGCGGGCCCTCTCTAACTTTCTCACTTGACCATCCTCTCATCGAGTCTCCTCAGGCATCACCCAACCGAGAAGATATCGTAACCCCTCCTGGTCACCCACCATTCCTCGATGAGGCAGGGACGTCTGCTCAAGTGAACACAAACACTCCTCTTCTTCCCAGTTCTTCTAAGCCTCCTACTACTTCGCCCACGCCTGTCTAGGGCCTCTCACCTCCAAAAGGCTTTGCTGGTGTGTCCTCCAGGTCCTTTGCAAGGGCACTGATGTAACGACTTTTATGGGGTGCACCTAAAAGTAGGGTTACAACCAATGTGCAGTTGTCGCAACTACGAAGGCGATCAATTCTATCTTTGGGTATTGTGTTTTAGCTCCTCCAAAGGCTTTCTCACATTTGGAGTCCCAGTCTTGGGCTTTCTTCAAGACCTAGAAGAATGGGAGACACTTGTTCATTGACCAAGACACAAACTTGTTAAGCACTGCTATCTTTCCCACCAGCTTTTGTACCTCATTCAGATTTTCAGGGTTCGCCTCGATACCCCTTTCTGACACTATGAATCCCAGAAATATTCTCGATTGCACCCCGAATGCACATTTCGTCGGGTTGAGCTCCATCCCATACTGGCGTAATACTCTGAAAGCTTCCCTCCAGTCCTTCACATGTTGCTTGAACTTAATGCTTTTCACTAGCAGATCATCCAAGTAGACTTTCATGTTTTGGCCTATTTGATTTTTAAACATTCTGTTCACCAGTCTCTGGTACATTGCTCCCGCATTTTTCAAGCCAAAAGGCAGGACTTTGTAGCAATATAATCCTCAATCAGTTATAAAAGTTGTCTTCTCCTGGTCGGCCTAGCCCATCCAAATTTCATTATATCCAGAGTAGGCATCCATGAAACTTAACATCTTGTATCCTACAATAGTATCAACGATCAAGTCTATTCGTGGAAGGAGAAAGCTATCATTTGAGCAAGCCTTATTAAGATCTATAAAGTCTACACACAAGCCATTTATCGTTGGATTTCTTTGCTTGCCATCCTGGTCCCAATCTTCACAGTGTTCTCTAGTTTGGCTGAGTCAAGGACGATGAACTCCAAAGGCTCATCGACTTCTCCCTACTTTAAATCATCCTCGTCCCTCATCTCTCCTTCAGTCATCAGTACTTCCGGCGCGGGGGGAGGGGCGGGGGCAAGATTACAGCATTGCTCTCTCTAATGGGGCTCAACCGTCTTCACCTCTCTTTCCCCTTGTCTGAGCTCTTGTACTTAACACTCTCGGGCGAGTACCTATTCACCACGAACTTCTCATATTCTTGATAGGTGGAGTTAATCGCCCTCAAGGCGTTCAGCGCAGGTCGACCAATGATAGCATTTTTCGTCGATCGTGTTCTCACAACGAGAAAATCCGTCATGGTGGTGGTAATGTGGGGGTCAGTCTGTACCGATACTGGCAATGTGATAGACCTCATGGGCTACTTTGCCTCCCTTTTGAACCCTTTCATGGTAGTCGGTGCTGGACGCAGTTGATCCAAACTTATTGCCATCTTCATAAACGCGTCCCAGAATAGGACGTCGGCCAAACTTCTATTGTCAATTAGTATCCTCCGTGTAGTATAATTCACTACTAATATCATTACAACCAATACATCATCATGTGGGTAGACTACCCCTGCAATCGTTGTCTTCAAAGGAGATAGTGAGCGAAACCTATATCCGCGGCTGTTTGACTAGTCTCCCTACACACTTTTCGCTCTGAGGAAGTAGGTCCACCCCTGCATACCCCCAGGAGATCATGCGTATATCGCCTAAAGGCGAGTTACCTCAGTCTGCATCCCACCTAAGGGTTGGTCTCATGATTCTTGGGACCTCCTCCCTCTTCTTGGTGAGCCTCCCCTCCTTGGGCTTTCACTTCGTTGGCGCTTGTGTTCATGCCTCCTATCGCCTGGACGCCATGTTGGAGTAGCGTTTTGGACGACAATGAGCTCAAGTTCGTCATTGCCCCTCATTTCTTCAATTTTTTGTTTCAACATATGGCAATCATTGGTTCTATGGTCGTTTGCATTGTGATACGTATATAACTTCAGGATTTGGCGCCCCTGCTCTTCGCCACACCGGGCTTCTCTGGCTTTATCTTGGACGTGCACACTGGAGTAGTGCACATGAGGGCCATTGTGGCGCCTTGTGTGAGTCGGAACTTCTCGCCTTCCTTTGTGTTGGCCTCCGTCTTCAAGCCTCCCACTCGATCTTTCTTTGACCCCCCCTTTTTACCGCTTGTTCTTCCTTCCATTCTGATCTCGTCGTAAGGACTAGCAGTGTATCTTTGGCATTGACAAAATCGTCTGAAAGTCCATGAACTCTCGTACAGTGGAAGGGGTCTTCCTCGCCAACTCAACCATGAAGGGGCTTCTCGACCAAATTCCCCCAAGCAAAGCCGCCAACCTGATCTTCTCATCTTGGTCGTCGGCTGTCATCCTTTCCCTATTGAACAGCACCATATACGCTTTCAAACTCTCCTCTCCTTTGTTTCACGGTCAGTAGGGAGGTTGCATGCCTCATTCACCTGTAGATGGAATTGTCAACCCAATTCCTCAAAATTGTCAATAGAGCCCGACTACAACGCTCTAAACCATCCTCGGGCCATTCCCTTCAAGATCAAAGGGAAAACCCTACATGTGATTTCTCCAAAAAACCCATGAAGGATCATGTTAGCTTTAAAGGTCTTCAGATGCTCCACAAGGTCCTTGGACCTGTCGTACATGTCTATCGCAAGAACTTTGAATTTTGACGAAAGTGGCACTGCCATGATCTCTGCACTGTACGACAGATTGGTGTTGGTCAGCACCTGATCAACTGAGGAAGATGTCCCTATTTTCTTGGCCATTTGTTCATACTTATCTATCAGGCTACACAGGTCATGATGCATCTTCCTCGCCTCTTCATTTTCATGGGGGGTTTTGCCTACACTCCGTGCTTGCGTCTCAACCTTGTCGATCTGGCTAGGCATTGTACCTCCCCTGACAGTCCGTTCCTTGCCTTGAGGACTTCGTTTTCCCTCCAAAGAGATTCGACTTTAGTGGTGAGCTTTTTCACAATCTCCTCCATCTCTACAAGTCTTCCTTCCATGTTTCTGGATGATGCCTCTTGATCCTTGGTCGTCTGGGATCGAATGGTGGCAAGCATGTGAAAAGCACGTGGTTGTAGGACAAGAAATCCCAAAGACAGCACCAACTGTTATTGACGTATTTCACATCTCCACACACGCAATCACCTGCAACCAAAGAGAGATAAGGGTTGGTGGTTTCGTGAAAACACCTATGATGCCTAAGTCAATAAAATAATAAAGATTTCTTCGGGAGTAGAAGAGATCCTCGTTGTCATACCTGGGTGGTATAAATAGAACCCATAGTGTCTTCTGTTTGATATGGTAACCGTCTAACCCATCATTTGAAACAATGTTTTGAATACTGTATCGGATGTCGTACCGGTCAAGGCACTAGAACAAAATATTTCGATATCGGTAGCGTTTCGCGTACCATTTTGAAATAATCAATATATGAATAAATTATATATATAAATATATATAAATTATATTCCAAAATAATAATATATATAAATAAATTATATATAAATACATAGATATATAAATTATAAATAACCTAATCTGAATTGGGAGTCAAAAAAATAAGCTTGTAGTTTAAAAAAAAAATAAAGGCCGAAACACAGGCCGGTACGGGCCAAAATATCGACCGGTACGAAATATATATAGTACCTGTACCAGACTAGTGACAAGTAAAGAAAATACCGGCCATAGCAGCCGGTACGGTATTTAAAACAATGATTTGAAATTCAAGTTACGAGATAACTATAAAAGCTTTCTTGCTTTGGATAAATTGAACCACTATCTTGAAATTCTTGGGTAGTTATCCTTATATTCTTTCATTGGGCTAAGTCCTCGACTTAGAGCTTATTGAGTTAAGCTTGGACTTAGGCCCATATGGTCCAGCAGGCTCCCGAAAGGGGAAAGGATTTAATCCCTTCCATAATGTTCAAATCCAAACATGGAGCTCTTCATGAACACTTCAACAATGACGACTTTTGCTTGGAATCCCTACTATCAGGAATCCTTAGGATAAGTTTGGAGAGTGAGATGAGAATTTTATGTTTTGTTTTAAAGTTTAAAATATTATTTTTTAGTTTTGAGATTTGAAAAAGTTAAATTGGAATTTGAAAAAGTTATATTAGAATTTGAAAAAAATTGAATTGTTTATTATATTTTATATGAAAATTTAAAAAAGTTGTAATAATGAGATAAGATGATATGAAAATTTTGTATAAGATGTATTTTCCAAACCTATCCTAAGGGTTTCTATTTGTCCCTCTCAGTCGAGTGGCAAAGTAGTCTCAAGACTCGAATTGAGACGGCGTCTCTTCTACCAAGCCACGTCATTTACTTAAAAAACATGACTCAGCTCATTACATAATGACAATAAGAATCAAAAGATGCACCTTTTTTTTTTTTTTTTTTTGTATTGAATTTTTCTATAAATTTTTAAAAAAATAAATCTAAAACATTTTATTTAAATCTTAAAATATCCTCGTGGATCAGTGCTTAGCATACTCGAAACTTCAAGCACTTCTATACTCAAGACTCCGTAGAATGACTATGCAGATTAGTATATGGGTAGATGATGATATCTGATCAAGATTCATAAGCAAGATCCTATCATGTCTCGAGTATGTCCACAAATGTTTAGCAAGAAAATAACATGAAATTATAAATTTGAGCTAAAACGGAAAACCTTTATTATTAAGAATTTGGTCTACCATCTAACCAAACTGAAAAGTAGTCACGGAAACCCAAATAGTTAGTGAACATCTTATAATAAATCTTATAATATTTATATAATAAAAAAATAATTACTTTCTTCTTGTTATTTATTTGGACTTGAGCCTCTAGTCCGTCTCATTTCAGACCTTTAGAATTTGGACAGTATTTCAGAGAGATATTGATCCATAGATGATGAATCTTTTATAGCCTCTTCACTGCTACGAACAGCGAATAAGCTCCAAGTATCATGAAAATATTGACGTTTTTCTTTTTCTTATTTTCCTTTTTGTTTTTTCATCATGTTAACTTCTTGGTTAAAGAACGATCAGATTGAGTACAAAATACCTGCAACCTGAGAAGCAGGAACTGAATTTACAGTCAAAAAACTGCCATAGGATATTTGATCTCTCAAATCCTCATCAGACCAAATAATGAATCATCTAGGACGATTGTGAATCTCTTCACTAAGAAGTTGAGTCACTGAACCTCGATCGGCTGTTGAGTCATTATAACTTAAAATGCCATGCAGTGTGTTCAATTCTTCTTGGCTCGCCTTTTTAAATAGCCCCCTCAGCATTGAATCAACTCTACTGGGCAAGCTAGAATTTCCAGGGGCCGCCTGATTATACTTTTCCTCAGACATTGAATGGAAGGTTTTGCCAGAGTCTTTGTATTGAGAAGTTTGTGGAATCTGTTCCTGAGGCCGGGAGTAGGGCCGGGAGTCCCAGTACTCAGTACAGACTCGACTTCGATCCATTGCTTCTATGGCCTGTTTAAAGACAGCAACAGGTAAGGTTAACACAAACAAACTTACCACACTTGACAATTTTTCCCTACAAAATTGAGAAAATTGTCAAAAGCAGAGAGAAAAATAACAGTCATAACCATACCAAATGGCAAACTACTTATTGAAACTAAACTTTGCGTTAAAGCTTCATGTAAGGGGTACATCTTCCATTTTCATTTCCAAAAGTTTTGAGAACATAAACAACCATGTTTTGACAACTTGAAGAGAAAATGAAAAGTCAATTCAATGTTTTGCAGACTAGATTTTCAAAAAAAAAATGTGAAAAAAGCATATGAAGAAGAAAAAGAAACTGAATTTTCGTCAACAAAGGAGTTTCTCTTCCTCTAGATTATGGTTGGATTTGTCATGCTTCAGCATAGAAGTTTTACATAACAAAAGCATATTCATTTTATACGTAGAAAATTGCCAGGGTATCACCTTGAGCTTGTCCACGTTACATGGGTTGCAAGATTAATCTTCTTTTTCCTTTTAAAGAGAACGGTACCCCGTAATTTTATAATAAGACCTCACTTATGGAAGAGGAATACTGTGATTGCTTACAAGATAAATCATTAAAGCCACAAACTAGATCCCATAAACGCAAAAGCAATAAATGGGAAATAATTTTTTAGCAGAAGAACTATAAAGAAAAATATTATAAGCATTGTAACCTTTCACAGATGTCCCATCACAGACACTTGCACCATCACAGAAGTAGAAAAAATAGTTTAATTGGTATTTACCTGCACAATTTGTGGTGAAGTAAACCCAAACATTTCAAAACCATCAAGACTCCCAGGTGGCTGTAAAGGGGGAAGGTCTGCCATTCCCAGTTTATGTTGCTTTGTGATCTCTTGATTCACTCTATCTCTCACCATTTCCCAGCATCTTGAAGCAGAGATGTGAATAAACACCTCTTTTGGACATTGCTCCAATGAAACCTAAAAAATGGGGTAGAGATGAACTCAATTCTAATTAAAATTACAATTTTATGTTACTTTATTTTATTATTGTAATAAGTAATCTCCAAATCTACCTATAATGCTAAAAAGCAAGTAATCTCCAACCAAAGCAGTGGTTCCTCCCTCTTTAAGAACAAGATGAAGGAAAAGGGCATGGATTCATGACCTAGATATTGTGTAACTTGCCTATCAGGTGTATGTGCAATTTACAAATTTATTTACATGTAAAGCCAATTCACTGTTCAGATTATAAAAGCAAAGGCTGCTATTACATTAGAAGTCTGACCATCACAATTTTCACTAATTTCTCTTGCCACAGATCCACCTTGCAGTATAATGTTTGGTTATAATAGATGTTTGGAAATATTTGAGCATTTTGGGAATTTGTTTGAGATTAGGTATTGGAAAATGAGAGAGAAATTTGAATAAAAATATTTTTTAAAATAAGTATTGTATTGAAGTTTGTGAAAGTGGATGAATAAAGTTGAAAAG